>JAXGGA010019560.1:0-19868 GCA_038373865.1 Uloborus plumipes
CTGTATTTAGACCATCACAAGCAAGATAACTTAGTATTTAAATAAATAGAATCTAAAAAATATAATTTTTTTCCTATACAGTTTTATTCAAAAATTGAAAAAAATATGATTCCATTGAGATCCCAATCTAAAAATTTGTACAAACATAGATAAAATACACAAGAATTTTTAAGAATTTTTTGAAAAAAATTCATTATATGTTTTTCGAGAAATTTAAATTTGAAATTTAAATTTCATTTTTTTAAAAAGAAAATTTTTATCAAATTAGTCATGTTGCATATCAGATTAAGCGGCAACTAACGTACTTTAAAATGCATTTACAAATCGTTCTATCTGTATTTGGTGCCGAGTTATGGTCCCTTTTATGTTCCCTTATCCATGGAAAAACGAGGGTTTTTCCAAAGTTCAAAGTCTCATAAATCAAAAAATAATAGAGATAAAAATCTAAAAATTGAGACTTTTGTTTACCTCAAGGGGTACAATTGATGAGCCAAATTTGAAAGAAATACAAAAATGTAAGGTAAAAAACGTTGGATCACTTGACATGGAATGACCCAATTGCAAAATGACATCTTTAAATATTTTACAAATAATTCATAAATAGATTTCTTCCCCCTGTTGATTTTCCCGGAATATATGCTGCAAGTGTTCCAAATAAGGTTTTCTCAAGACATTAAAACTGCTACAGTGACAATGATGGCGTCTTCCGTCACTGGTCTGACGTGACGGTGACGAAGTTATGCTAGAGGTGAATGTGTTCCAGTGTTTTCGGGGGCTTCCGGTATTTTTTTAGGAAAACCAAATTTTTTGAAATTTAAGATCATCGAATATGAGAATTTATGTGTTCTCTTTTCATTGTACTGCTCGTAGAAAGTTCGAATTGACAACATTTTTATCAGAAAATTGCAAGTTGTCGAATGACATAAAATTTGAAAATGAATGTGGAATACTTCTCCGCCATTTTGTCAAAGAATAGAAAAAGAACTAAATCGAATTTTCGAAAAAACGCTTCGAGGAGCACATCCCCATGCTACAAACTAATTTTGTGAAAAATTTCATAAAAATCGACCAAACGGTTTTGGCCATACGCGCGTCACAGACAGACAGACAAAAGGAAGGAAAGAAATAAATAAAGACAGACAGACACATCCACCTTCAGCTTTATTATTTGTAGAGAAGATACATCTTTCTTTAATAACCGAATAGTGAAGAAAACCTTTCACCGGTTCCAAAAGGAAACGAAGTATTCAACAAAGGAAGAAATTTTCAAATATTTACATAAAACCAATGTAATCGATTCAGGGGCAAGTAGGGGGGGGGACACATTCGCCTCTGCACTTTTTTCACCATCGGAGATTGCCTATACGTTTTAAATACCTTAATTTCCAAAGGTTTCTGGAGGTGATTACTCGAACCCAAACTTCACCCAACCCGTATAACTTAAAAAGGAATTTTTAAGACTTCCATTCCAAAAACATATTCCCAACTTCCCCTAACTTCAAAGATATAGTCTAAATCTACGATATTAGACAGGAATTGAAAAACTTTTCTATCAAGACCATTATATCGCCCTCACTATTATATCAGTAAAAATGGAATATTGTTCCCATTATTGAAAAGAAAAAAAAAGTCCGAGGGTAGTTCCAGAAACTTTGTCTGAAGTTCACTGCAGAAGTCTAAAATTAAGTTCTTGAAGAGATATCGTCCGTTCAGAAAAATAAATAAGGGAGAAAACCCTATCTTAATAACTCCTCGAATTTTCTTAACGACTCCTCCCCTTCCAAACCCTCCCCCTTCTTTGGCTTCTTGATAAATCAAAGTTTACAGTACGGCGGGCACATTCCCCGCAGAAAAAATGAGAACAGTTTTATCAATTCAAACAATCAGCTGATGCGTTTTCTCTGATAAAAGAACACTTCTTAGAAACCGAAAGTGCTTCCTTCTGTAGAAAGGAACTCAAATTCGGTTTCGTCTTCAGCGACGGCAGAACAGCCGTGAACTCTGAACCGGCAGAACTTATCAGATGAATTCGATCGCTGCTTCGAAATGCAAACAGTTAACAACCATCCAAAATGGCGCCGTCCCCTGTAAAACTTCTCCCCTGCATCTTAATTATTTCAGTACTTTTTGCGGCTGGAACGTTTCACCTGGTATTCTGGAATACGTTGGGGTAAGTGATATACTCGTATTTACCTCCAAAGCTTCCGACTAGGGGCATTCACTAAAATACTTACAGGAGATGAAATTTGGTAAAAACTAGACCTCGAGATAGGCTTTGTCATTTCGTTGAACCATGTTTAAATCAGGCGGGGGCGGGAGTCCTCCGCTCAGATTTCTAATTTATGTATTGTATACAGCTGGGTGTAGTTTTTGTTACTGTTTACCGTAAATTGGGATGAATCGGTACACTTTTCAGCTTTGATTTCAAAAAAATTGGTTAAACGATTTTTTTCAATTTGATTTTTTGGGGTAAAAACTTCGGTCTTGCTTTGCTTTTGATATTCCACGAAAGACAAAACATTTTGAAGTTATTATTAATATATATAGGAACTAGCTGCGTGGCCCGGCGTTGCACGGGCTTTAATGTAGTGAAGGCAGTTTGAGAAAACTACTCGCCGCCAAGGTGGCTCGCCTTCAAAGTAGTGAGGAAAGTTTAAACAACCTACTCGCCGTCAAGGCGGCTCGCTTTTAAAGTAGCAAGGAAAGTTTCAACAAACTACTCGCCACTAAGGCGGCTGGCCTTTAAAGTAATGAGGAAAGTTTAAACAGTCTATTCGCCGTCAAGGCGGCTCGCCTTTACAGTAGCGAGGAAAGTTTCAACAAACTACTCCCCGCAAAAGCGGGGATTATAGCTGCGTTGTATCGTTTTTAACGTAAGGAAAAAAGTTAAAAGAATAATTAAACACTACCCAATACAAAAATACTATGCAATTAAATTATGTGTTTAATACCAATGATACAAAGTAGTAAAAACGTTACAAAAATATGACGAATCATATTATTTACTTAGATTAGTAACTATCTTAAACCATTAGAAAAAAAAAAAGAAAGAAGGTTTGACTCATTTTAAACCAACTTACCTACCTATTACATAAGAAAAAAAAGTCAAAAGAATAAGAAAACAATAGCAGTACGAAACAAAAACTTTATCGACAAAATCTGCGGTCTTCCTCACTATTTTTTTGAAAGTTAAAAGGCACGTTTGTTGTCAAATATCAAATTGCTGCATTGTGTCACAATTAAATATTAAAGGCTAAAATCTTTGCAATTGTACCGAACTAAAAGGAGTTATTTGCCTTGTTATAATCATTATAGGAGGACCTAGAAACGCCATGAAATAAAATGCTTTTAAGAAACGAAATGAAGAAAAGGGAACCAAAAATGAATTTAAAAGATGTTGGCATAGCAACGCAATAAAACAATATTAATTTGATCAGAAAAGAGGTTTTCGAACTCAAAGTTCAAACGCTTGTAACTTTTTACTTCCTTTTACGTAGTAAAGGAAGTATTGTGATCGCGAAAATAAAAAATCACTCAAATTTGAGTCTAAATTTTGATTTTGCTCATCCCCGAATGAATGTTTAGTAGTTTTTTCGACCTGTCAGCACGTGCATATGTACCTACCAACATATAAGCAACCGAAAAATTCTTTTCAACCACCCCCGAGAAAATTACGACGAGTTTTCTCGTGACGTCTGTATGTACGTATGTGCGAATGTATGTGCGTATGTGTGTCGCATAACTCAAAAACTATATGCCGTAGAAACTTCTGGCTTGGTATGTAGGCTCTGAGGATGGTCTAGTTGTGCACCTCCCCTTGTGGTTGCATTCGAATGTTCCCAAGGGGTTGTTTTACCCCTTTTTTGGGTTTAAATCAGTGTTAATTTCAATGCAGACTCAAGTGATATGAATTGGCGCGATAACTTGGCGATATGTCGCCAAGCTTTTGGTCGCCAAACGTTTTACGCCAACTTGGTGACATATCGCCAAGTTGGCGAAAAAATTATTTTTTGAATTTGGGTTCAACTTGGCGCTATTGGCGATATTTTGCGAAAAATTCACTGAATGATATTAAAATCAGCAATATTTAGAAAATTAACCATTGTAAAATATTTTTTGCATTGTTTCGCGGCAGATTGGGGGAGTAAATATTTGAATTGTTACCTTGATCACTCCAAGCACTTTTTTTAACACTAAAGGCAACTACTAAGGAATTTACACGTAAAAGGAAGTAGTGTGGGGTCCATACCAGATTTTTTTCTAGTGGAGATAAAAGCTTGGTTCTCCGACTGTAAGTTGAATCAATTCTGAAGTTAAAAATATCGCTCTATCCAATGGCGTAAAAATCAAAACTGTAGAATAATTAGTTTAATTTTTTATTGATGGTTTTAATGAACCAAGTATTGCAAGAAATCGGGTGAAGCCTTGCAAAAGGCAAGTTTAAAAATTGAATAACTCGTACTGCGTTTAAGTTAGAGAACCGGAAAAAACTGCATAGGACGGAGAAAATTTTTCTGCTTCCAACGATATACTAACATTAATATGTGCAAGTAATTTTTAACCCCAGTATTCGGCGATTTATGTGAAAATTGCCTTGAATTCGAATAAAATCTATATATAACATTATTATTTTTAGTTATAACAACAACTCCTATAGACTAAAGCCTTCCTGGATAAATGGACTATTCAACACAAAAAGAATTTTTCAAATCGAACCAGTAGTTCCTGAGATTAGCGCGTTCAAACAAACAAACAAACAAACTCTACAGCTTTATATTATTAGTAAAGATTTAGGGGTGTATTTTTTTCTGAATCACGCCGCTGACACTGTCAATCGGAATACAGGTTAATTTTTTTTTTCCAATTTAATCTGTAATAGATCTTACAAACATGAGTAGTATTGATGGGGGAGAATAAGAACAGATAGTTACTGTCAAATAAAAGTTTCATTTTTGTACCAGTAAACGTTTATGATTTGTCAAAATTCAAAATAATTTTGAACTTATGAAAAATTAAAATTAATTTTAAGAAATGCTTTTGAATTGAAATACAAAGATTTAACATAAATAGAAGTCACTCATGTCGTCCAGAAATATGTATTATCCTTAAAACTAGCAGTTGTGGCTTGGCTTAAGTTTTTTCATAACATTTTCTGGGATGAACGATGCCTTAGTTTCTTGGAAGTCCCTGCGCTTTGGGGACTTTCTTGTAAGATTTTCCCACTTATTCATCACTGTCTGTGTGCTGGACTTTTTCTGCATAAAGTCTTTATGACTTTCCTCCATGTATTTGAAGTAAAAAGAAGTTTTCTGGAGCAAATATCTTTTTAAATATGCAACTTTCTGTCATTCTAAGATCTAGTTGCTCACGAGAAGGGATAAACATTTACAAATCCTTGCCCTTGTCTTCACTAGAAGAATTGGGGTTAGAATCTTTATTTTTTAAACAGTTTCCTTTAAATAAGTTTGAATTATAAAAACAGAACAAAGTGTTCCGATTCGCCCAGCAAATCCTTATCCTATAACATTATGAAGAATTTTTCTTTTTTATGCCACAATTAAAATATGTTGTCTCTTCTAATGTGGTACTCTGTTGCTCAGATAAATGCATAATTAAAAAATACAATTCTTAGATTTGAGATTAAAGGGGTCTGTACTTACATACAAAGTTTTGCAAACCATTAAAACTTGATGTTTTAAGCGTCTCACTTGCAGCCTTGAACAGAAGCCAATAATAGTGTTGCCAGAATGACAAAAAAAAAATTCCTACTTCTTATAATATAACCTTTCTAAAAAAAAATTAACTGCCAAAAATACCCTACGATCTATTTATGAAGAATTTATTTGTATGATCAGGAAGTTTTGTTCCGAATCACCCAACTGTTCATATACACCCCATTTTACGGTATTTATTTATTTCATTTATTTACTGTTATTATTTAATTTATTTGTTAAAATTTGCGTTCAGTATATACCAGAAGTAAAGAACTTGCGGCCTCCGTGGGTTGCTTGTAAGGCTTTTCAAGAAAGCTTGTTCTTGTATGAATTAATATTTTACTATTTGTATTACGACAGAGAGAGTTTGAAAATCAATCTTACCCTCCAGCGCCTCGCAGTTCCAGTAACGTATATAGGTTTTTATTTCGGAGGGGGAACACATAATCAAGCTTAGCCCCCCCCCCCCCCCAAGTTTTTTTTCGCTATTACTGTAAAACAAATAGAAATTTTCAAATTGAATTAAAATATTGTAATTTTTGGAAAATTTAGAAAATTACGAAGTTTTAAAATTCCCTCCAAAACTTTTTTCAAAATTAAATTATTTATGCTACCTTTTTTTCAAAATTGAAACCTTAACCCTACACTGCATGGTGTTGCCAATTGGATACATGGACAATTTGTCCTCCTTATGAATAGCAGAATGTAGTCATAAGGCAACTCAATGCATAAAAAGCAAGTATTGGGTATATTTAAAGCAATTATCACCATTTATCATCCATACATGGCAGCAGTGGTCTGTTACATGCTCTTAAATGAATCCATATGGTAAGTTTTTAAAATCACTTAAACTACCAAGTTTTGAAATTGTTTTTTACAATTTAATATTTTTATTTGTCTTTTTAAAAAATAATATGAATAAAATAAACATTTATCTTTCGTTTAGTAAGCGTTTTACATCAAAATAATTATTTGGAAAAATAATTATTAGAAAGTGGTGAAAATTTAGAGTTAAATTTTTTTAGATATTTTTCTATGTTTTCTTATCACATTGACAAACACATATATTTTTTTCTAAGAAAAATGAAAAATCATGCAGTGTAGGGTTAAGCCCTCTTTACTTTAGACCATTTTTGGTAGTAACGTTAGCACGGACTCTCTCCCGAAATGTTTCGAAATTAATGTTTTAAAAACATTTTTATTTAGGTTATCTTTAATACTGTCAAGAGAAAAGGCAGGATTTTATTTATTTATGTATTTCAAGCTAAAAGTATGTAAATAATTTAAGAATAAACTTAAATCGAATAATAATAACTACCTTTATTAAAAAAAAAAAATCCGAATTTTTTTTTTCGGGGGGGGGGGGGGACATAGGAGGGAAAGACCCTGTGGAGTTCTCCCTTGTATACACCTTTGAAAACAATATTAATAGAGAGTGGGCTTTTTTCTTAAGGATTTTTTTTTTCTGAGCAAACACGAACCGAACACCTACTTTTGAAAAAATCTTTCTCGATTTCGGGGGGGGGGGGCGGGCCCCCTTGGCCCCCCCCCTTAAATACGCCCTTGCGCAGTTCTGGATCTGGGGGGAACATCCCTCTCCAACGGCCCTCTGTGTCTATCAAGCAGTGAACTTATCAGATTGGAGCCCTTGAACTAAAATTTGGACGTGTTGCAAGCTTTACCCCATCTTTAGGAAGGAACTCCTTGGGGGTGGCATATTCACCCAATTTCTGTGCTTTCTATCGTTGACCCTCACTGCAAAAAGTTGAAGAAAGATGGGTAAGAAGTGTGGCCGTTTCAAGATTTGCCCCTCTCTTAAAAACCGGTACCGAGGAGGCAGTACCGGTAACTTCTAGGGGGGTGGAAAATCTACCCTACTTCTACACGTTTTCTTTTCTTTCTTTTCTTTAGCCTTTTTTAAAACTCGATACACTGCAAAAAAGGAACTGTTGTTTTTACAGTATAACACTAGCAGCCGAGGTTCCAACTAACTAGCAATTTTAGTTTCTTAGTGTTAAGCTAGAAATTGTACAGTTTATTGCCGTACAATTTAGCTGTATTATACTGTAAAAGCAGCAGTATAATATTGGCAGCAGAGGTTCCAGTTTAAAACTGTAAAATGCACGGTAATAAGCTAAAATGAGCGATTTGACAGTTTATTACTGTAAAATTTGTAATTTTTACAAGTTTTTACGATAAAATTAGCTCGATTATAGAGTAAAAACAGTATTCATTTTTTACAGTGTAGAAAAACTTGAGGGAATGTAGATAATGGCTTAAGTGTCAAATTTTTATCCGATCACAAAGTTGCAGTAGCGAAGAAGCATTTTTAGTTTTAGAAGAAATTAATCGGTTAGAAATTACTGATCTGTTGTTCCTTGACAGATGTCGAGAACAGACAGAATGACAACGTTGCTGTCATTATCTCTGTTCTCGTCAGCATGATATAACGAACGTTATTAGGCATTTAAAAAAGCTTTTCTGTGCATTCTGCAACATATCATAATTTTTATTTCATGGGACGCAGGTGAAATATTGGTTGAATTTTGTATCTAACATAGGTATTGAGTTAATCAAAAGTAATACAATGTAAATACAATACAAAAATAATACACATTTTTTATTTACCATACATATTAAGAATATCTCTTCGTTACAGTTATAGCATTCAGAATGAAGATGGAATTAACTTCCCATCGGACCTCCACAAAAGACAAATAAGAGATGCTGGTGGTAAGATATTTTTTGCTTGATCCGTGAAAATATTAAATGAAAATAATTTTAATTAACCAAATATAAACAATTTTTGAGTTAAATAGGGGAGACCGGAGCTATTTGGCATAAGGGGTACATTGGCATTGTCCCTTTATTTTCTAGTACACAAAGCCCACAGCTCTGCCGTCATGATGAGACATACCCGGCAACCTGCTGCGTCATCCACAGCAGTTTTAGTGTCGAACATATATGGACATTTTTGTGTTTTTCGTTCTTATGAGTAATTTTTTTTTCTGATTTACCTTTCGTTTTTCAGTACCCTTAAATTTTTTGTTCAAGTACTCCAAGCTTATCGTGGATACAGTGACTAAAAGCCTGGGGATTGATGCAGTTACTGCATTCCCAGTCGTTTGTATTTTGGGCAGGGCCGCCATGTTTTTCAGAAAATGTCTTTAGGGCTAATTGGCAGAGTCAGCTTGGGGTATCTTGGCATAGGCCAGCGATCTTTGAAAACTTACCCCACCATAATGTTGGTGTGACATCGCATAGTTATAGATACCTACACAGACCTACCTGCTGTCCCTTCTACTAGTACGAGTAATGCTGGTGTTGAAAATGTTCCTACTACTATTTAGGGGTAGTACTAGAGTTAAAAATATCCCTAGTGCTAGCGTTGAAAGGAGTGAGCCTTCAATCTCCACTAGTACAACTCGCTGCTTCGAAACACGTCGACTTCTGACCCCTGACGACATTCAGCCTTTTCCAAGAGCAAGGCTATGAAAACGGACAACAACAGGAAAAAACAAAGGTCACTGTATAATCCGAACCGACACCCCAGTTACAAATGAACTGGCAAAGGAAAAATCTGAGAAAATAAAATAGAAACACTTTATGTTGAAGGGACAAAGAAAGAAAACAAAAATCATGACTACGGAATCAAAGATTATTGCAAAGAAACGTTCAAAGGAGGAATATATTAGTAGCACTGAAACTTTCTCTTATGCTATATATGTTGATAGTGAGGACAGCTATGATTTCCTATTTCTTGAGCACAATGATGAGAATAAGGATAAGCCATTTCTACTGGATCAGGTCTGCCCCAACCTTCCTACACAGCACACAGCTCCCACCTGCAGATGAGACAGCATTAAATGCTGCTGTTGGAGTTGATTAGGTGAGTATGGGTTAGTGACGAATGGGGCAGAAGGGCGAATTCTTAAAGTCGATAACGATCACTTTTCAGTTTCCACCATGGTGAAAACTACAAAGTAATGGAAGTGATCAGAGCCACCCGAAGCAATCTGATACTCCCCCCCCCCCAGTTAGGGGAAAATGAACCCCCCTTTCAGATGAGTAAGGACTCATCTTTTGCAGTTGACATAAAACATTTGTATCCTACTTACAATGCTCTTAAAGGTTTTTCAAACTTTGTTTTGACAGATAACCTTATAATCTTTTGAAATAAATTACTTAAAATATAAAAAGATGTTATACTGCTGCATATTACCATTTCAAACAATATTATTACAACATACCCCGATGCATCTGCCAACTTACCCCGACTCCGGGGTAAGTTGGCCACTGTTGAGGAGCCTTCGAAAAACATTTTTCACGAGCTTCCCAGTGAGTTTTAGACGATGTTCCTAGTGTTTTTTGTAGCCAAGATGTTCCTCGAGGCATAAATCACTTTTACTGTAAGTATAGCAGAAAAAATTAGAAAAATCGAGAAGTAAAAACTATGCCAACTAACCCCGGTCTCCCCTATAAATTTTCATTACAAAACGGCATTTTCATATATATTGTGTTCTTTCGCCAGTTTTTTACTATTTTTGTTCATTTTTTGTACTTTCTTATTTAGCGGTGCTTCTCATGTCTGATAGTAATAACTTGTTTGCTAATTACCGGGAGAAGGGGAAATACAGTTTGCTATTTTTTTCGGTGTCCTCGGACGCATTTGCGCATGCCTCCGGTCTCTACTGATTTTGTCAACATAGGAGTGATGATAATACGAGAGATAAAGAATATGAGGAGATTTTGCTTTGTTTTTTGTATTTCGTTGGATTCCTTTATTTGACGTATTGGTTTGCGTTGATGTTTTTTTTAAATTTATTTATCTCACTTCCTTTCCAGTCCGCTACTATTTTATCTAGAAAAATAAAATAATATAAAGCAGAAATACTACTATGGGGCATTTTCTCAATCAAGCTGCCCCCCTTTTTGAAATAGAACCGTTCAACGGTTCTATTTGTGCGTCAAATTTGTCAAATCATCAGCCGAAATTTGCGAATAAGAAAATTTTTTGGAAGGCACAGTGGCTTCTCGTTACCTATCATCGGGGAGCCCCTGCAGTCAAGCAGAAGGCATATGTGCAAGTGCATTAACGATGCAGAACTAAAAACGTACATAAAATAGCGACAAAAATTCTACCGCTGTCACAACCATTACGGAACCAGCATTACAAACAATTTAGATCAAGACTCAAATTCACATGTGGTGTCTCCATCCCAGCCTTAGAGCAGAAATTAGTAACTGGAGGGAGCAAGTTCAACATTGGGCTCAGGAAAAGCTGAGATAACCAAGTCACAAGAAGGTTCAACTACGGTGAATGGGAGACACGTTGAAAGTGAAACTAATGAAATAAACCTGATATTTTCCAATAGCTTACTTCAAAATATGTTCAAACAGAGTGGTTTAGCGTTTAAGATGCTGGCCTCTGACGCCCAAAGGCGCGGGATCAACCCAACTCCAGTCGGTGGATTTTCATGGTGCAGAAAATCAACAGCGTCCATGTCGTATGATTTTGCGGCATGTGAAAGATCCCTCGAGTACTTGACTTATAGTATCTCCTGGCAAAATCCTAGTGCAGTTTTGCGTCGTAGAGCCCGTGTGCCTCCATCTAGTGGGGAAACTGGGCGTCAAAATTCTTGTGGCAATGACATTCCGCCGATGGTGGTGCCACATGAAAAAGTGGGTGCCGTTCTTGGAGAATCTGCAAATGGTAAGAAGCCAAACGCAGCCCCGTTCGAAACAAACAAACAAACTTCAAAATATGTCACGTGAGATGGGATATTTGCTTCAAAAATTCAAGGCTTCACTACTCCCTCCAACTTTATCTCTTCTTAATGATCCCAGCAGGTGGGGGCTGCCAGTGGAACATGACCGTGAGCGAAGACGGAGACACCCTGACGAGTCCCGGATACCCTGACGGGTACCCGTCCAATGCGGACTGCAGCTGGCTCCTGACGTCCGCAGACCCGGACGACGCCATCTTCTTGAGGATAGAGACGCTGCTGCTGGAGCCAGTGCCAGGATGCCAGTAAGTGCCGCACTCGAATATATATATATATTTTTTTTTCTAGCAGAAGCTTCTGAACAAAGTTTATTGTCTCGAGTGTGCATGCACAAACTCAACACAGACTAATGGAGATACATCATATAAGTAAAGAGTAAAAAATACATTAAGGCAGACGATAACAAGATATAATGTAAAAAAGTAAAATGTAAAAAGGTAAAATGTAAAAAGATAGCATGTAAAAACATAAAATGCAAAGGGCAAAATGCAAAAATATGAAATTCAAAACTCAAAAGAAACTCAAAAAGCAATATTAAGTACTGTAAAATCGTAAAATCCAAACATGTAAAAATACTATATAAGTTAAACATGGTGAATCGAACTGCAGTTCTAAAAGTTTGTCCCTGGCCATCCAGTATTTCTCATAAATATTGCCAGAGACTGCAGGGCCTTCTGCATTCGAATATAGAGTGAAGAAAAATCCTTCTTACGAAACTTGAATTTATATTGCTGCCACGAGAAACGCGGAGATTTCTTAATTGAGTAGTTTATTTCAAAAACAGCTCTGAAAGTTCGAAAAAAGCATGTTTACCCTTATTTTTAAATTTTTCAATGAGGATTACAATGTTTTGAACTGAAACGTATACATATTTAGGTACAATTATTTCTGAAAAAGGATTTCAATCGCGATTGAATGATTTAATGTGATGATGTAATTTTTTTCTCTAAATTGGAAATTTTTTCCTTTGAACAGTTTTTGAAATAAAGGATTCAATTAACAGCAATATGTCCATCCATCGTGTATTCTTTAAATAATTTCACTTCTTTAATACTGCGAATTTATTGTTAAAAACTAACAAATCAAGTTTATGGTAGGAAAAACTACCCATGATTTCATAAGTACATTTTCCATCATGATAGTCCAATCATAAAGCCATTTCTAGATATTTTCCTAGTAAAGCCGCGTATCTACACCTTGCTAAGTGTTAAAAAGCCAGCTGAATCTGATGTCTGCAGTTGGGAGTTCTTGTTCATGCTGTAATGTGTGCGCCAGAGGGTCGCAAATAAAGTGTTTTTTTTTTTTTTTTTTTTGAAAAGGCTGAATCAAGTTAATTATTTGTGTTTTAATAAGGGTTATCGATAGTTGGGTAATTTTTCCCAACAATTATTTCATGTGACTCCTTCATCAGCGGAACGCCATTATATATTTTGAGAAATTGACACTCAGTTTCTGACAAGCAACACCACCAGATGAAGTAGTTGGACTCTAATGATGCAAAATTGTTCTATGAATTTCTTTCAGTCCAGACTGTTTAAGCCAAATAGACAATTAAGAGATGTTTAACATCAATCGTAAACATGTGCATGATCCCTGACTGTTTACTACATCTGGAAAATCCACAGACGGGAGTTGAGTTTGAACCCGTGACATAAGGCATAAGAGGTCAGCGCCTAGAGCCTACGTCATGACGTAGGGTCTAGGCTCTAGGCTGACGCGTCAGCGCTTCCCAAATGTTTTAGCCACGAAATTCTTAATGCTTCACATTTGCTTCAAAATACCCCATTCTCATAAATGACTACACGACAAAGTGTTACCGGTCTGGAAGCCAAATGCACTGTAAAAAATAGATGTAGTTTTTACAATATAATACAGCTAATTTCATAGTAACAAACTAAAAATTACTAATTTTACACTAATAAACTGTAAAATTGCTAACTTTGCAGTTTAGTACTGTACATTTTACAGTTTTAAACTGGAACCTCTGTTTGCCAGTATTATACTTTTGTTTTTACAGTGTAATACAGCTAATTTTGTGGTAATAAACTGTAAAATTACTGCTTTACAGTAATAAACTGTAAAATTGCTAAATTTATGGGAGATCTTGCACAGTAATCGCTTCTTTTCTGAATGTCTTTGCTCATCCCTTCCTTCTGGCATTTTGAAAAATTGAACGTTTACATTCTAGGAAAGTAAACTGGGTACGATTAATTGCTGTTTTGAATCTCTCACTAAACAAAAGAGATGTAAATCTCCCTGGTACAGTAACAGGGCCCCCGTTCATTTCAGACTGGACTACTTGCAGGTGCACCTGGGGCCCGACCCCCGGAGCCCCTCCCTGGGTCCCTTCTGCGGACGCCTCAACGATCGTCTGCTGCAGACGAACAAATCGACTGTGCTGTTGCTGTTCCGGTCGGACCGTGCTTACGAGGAGAAGGGCTTCTCCATCGACTACTTCACTCGGCCCCTAGGAGGTACATTATGCCGGAATTACTTCGGAAATAAACATTTAAACGACCAAAAATTCTTTGAATAGTAATTGCTCGTTTTACCAAATCTAGTATTTTACAATACTTACAGACAAAAATGGAATATAATGTGCGAATCAGCGTAAATCAAGGAACATTTTCTACTTGTTGTTGGAGGGTGAGAGGGGGGGGGGGGGTTGCGGTTGTTAGTTATACCACTTGGCTATCCGAGCACGAGTTGATACATCGGTACGGTTTCCGTTTTTGCGAGCTCCAGCAAGGTGGAAGAACGATTTTGCTCACATGCCATAAGATCCGCTTATAGGGCAAGCAGCCATTCACAACACATACATTCACACAGAGAAAGGACAAGGACAGAAGAGGGAGAAAGTAAGTACATCTGTTCCCGAGCTATTAACATGAATATTATAATAAAATCTCTAAAAATATTTTAACCATTATGATGCAAGAGTTATCTAACATCTATTTTTTAATTTATTATAAATGGAATGTAATTTCCCTATCAATAATCAGAAAATCAGTGAACAGAATTTGAATAAAATTTGGAAATGTTATTTGTAAGAAAACTTTAAAGATAAATTATCACTCACAGAAATAATCAATCTCAATTTATTTTAAAGAGATGAAATCAGAGAAAATAAACGAGGTGCAGAAATTGCAATAATTGATTATCAGTATAATTACTTGATCGATTACATTTTATCAATTAAATAGTAGTCGTTACTTGGACCCTTTGCTTATCCGTGTATTCCGATTCCTTACATTAGCAATTCTCTCTTTCTTTTTTTAATTAAATGCTCTTTTTTATCATGAAAAACACTGTTAATTGTTCAGAACTTAAAATCTATGTAATGCCTGTGTTTTTTCTCTAGTATGCCGAAAGGAAATGAACCAAAGCTCAGGTACCATCAGAAGTCCCAGATTTCCCAACAATTATCCGGACAGAACAGATTGCTGGACCGTCATCACTGTCAGTCCGGAGAAGAAAATCAACCTCTTCTTCGATTTTCTCGACTTGGAATATGGAGAAAATTGCACTTTTGACTACGTCCAAGTCTTTGACGGACCAACACAGAGTAAGTCATTTTTAACATTATCACTTTAAAATGATACACAACTAATTATTGACTTTTAAAGCTCCACACACTGAAAATTTTGGAAAACAATGAAGTTATTTAATAAGAAACAAATATAGAGCAGCAAAGAGTGTAGCATTAAAAGACGCGTAAGTGTTTCTTCTGCTCGTAAATAGTCTCGTGGTGGTTTTATTAAGTATTCTACAGGGTGTCTATAAAAGAACTAAGGGGTTTTGAGGCAAGATATTTTGATGAAGTAAAAAATGAAAAAAAAAATTTTATAGATGATTGGAAAGGTCATATTTTTTTTAAACAATATAATGAAGTTCAATATAAGCTCCGTTAGTGGCACGGCACACATCGTATCGGTATTCTACCTCTTCCCATGTCTTGGCAGGCATGTCTGGGGGGAAGGTGGCCACACAATTGATTATTCATTTCCTGAGAAGGCCAACATTGCGAATTTTACACCAGATTCCTAACATGCCCCAAGAAGAAAAAAAAAACCAACTGAGTCATCACTTATGTAACTTATAGCGATTCAGGAAACGGTTGGAAAATATACTAGTTTTTCTCTGGAGAGTAGCGGAATTCCGTAAAATTCCAGAACATTACTCTGAAATAATCTGTAACGTTTCGGAATTTCTTCACAAAAAATCATTACAAGAAATAATGCATTAATGTGTTCTGAATTTGTAGTCTATACCATTCATCCGCAGATTCGTCTCTCCTGGGCCAGTCGTGCCGGGGTCCCGTCAGCTTCCGGTCGTCCTTCAACTCCCTCCTTCTCCACTTCCACTCGGACGAGTCCGTCAACAAGAAGGGTTACCGGGCCCGGTACTCGGCCGTAGACAGAGACAGCTTCCCCGTCGGAGGTAATGAGACACCTCGTGACTGTATTTATACAATGAAACTGGAAATCGTTGTTGTTGTTGTTGTCGTCGTGTTATAGTTAAAAATCACTATGAAGATTTTGGGCCAGGGTTAGGGGAATAGAGTAGGGTTGGTCCGTCCATGTCTTTGAAGAAAGGAGTTTCGCCGAGCGCCGACAGGCGAGGAAATGGGGGAAAAAGGCTCCGCACCTACGTCACAGACCTGTCGGTTTCCACAAGTTCTCCGATGCAGCTAGGTTTAAACGTTATTCGCGTCTTCGATTTTAATTTTTCAGCAGGCCCCTCGTTCAGCAGGCCCATTGAACGAGTACTCAGGGCCCGTGTCCCCATGGAATGAAATTTCTAAGTGACAAGAAAAATTTTCGAAAATATTCCAAGTTATTAAAATTAAAAAATAAAGTATCAAAGTACTGTTATATTTTTTTTCTTTGTTCTTTCCTACTCCTTTTTTTAAACAGTACTTCGGAAATGTCTTGTTTTAAACGAGTTGTTTTAAAAATGTTCGATAGGATTATTCTTAAATAGTAGAACTGTTAATGAAACATTATGTAGTTTCAGAGTATCAATATTTCTCCGACAGCTGTTTTGTATATTTTGCATATGTAGCTATTTCATGACGTGATTACGAGGAACAGTACTAAAAAATGTAAATTTTGTGAATGAATTGTTCAAATCTCTTTCTTTTCCAAATTATAAAAATATTTCTTGTAGTAGTTTACGATTTTAACTACTCAAATACACTTCCATTTTCTATCAAATAAAATTATTTTGAGTTGTATTCAAAGTTGATTTAGTTTACAATGATTACGTTTTGATAGTCATCGTAATCAAGTTATGTTTTTCCCTTTCATTCAAGCTCAAAATCGCTCTTGTAAGATATACGTGAGTCATTAACACTAAGCAAAGAGTGCAAATTGAGTAGCATAAAAATGTTTCATAGTATAAAAATGTTTCAAATTTAGTTTTCATGTCCAAAAGTTATGAACGAAGCAATTCCTTTTCCCATTGAAATGCGCTGCACTAACCAGCGCCAACCCGCAACTGTTTCCAAGATTCCGTCACGGATTTCATACCTCCAGACCCCGATGCTCCAAATGGGCCAACCCTCACTAATTCCCCCAACCCTGATTTTGGGCCATGTGTACCCATAGAAGCGGGTAAGGGGACTCAAACCTCCTTAGAAACTTGTAATTAATTGATTTTAGTACTATTTTTCTGCAAAAATAGAAAAAAACATTTTCTTTTCAGTTATTGATGAATAAGTTATTAAAAATGTCAAATTCCAATAACTTTAATCTGCACTGATATTGTTTTCCATTTGAAAAATATTCTCCTAGCCAAAAAAAAGTTGAAGTTTCATACAGTTTGACATGTCTTAGTGTAAATTTTGAAAGTTTTCTTAACCTTTTTTTAAACGTATTATTTATTTTTCTTATTTTAAATACAGATTGTTTATGGGAGAGTGAGAACGATCACGGTACTGTAGCCAGTCCCAACTTTCCCGCCAATTATCCAAGTATGAGCAACTGCAGCATCAATTTGGTCGCTCCTGCCGGACAAAGGATCGCCATCACTATCGAGACTATCCAGCTGGAAATCGCGCCAAATTGTATCTATGACTACTTGCGACTGACGGAGATAGTTTCCTCTTCAGGTTTGTTGGACCTCAGTCACAGAATATCACCAATACAGTAACCTCTCGATTATCCGCGAGTTGATTATCCGCGGAGCAGATTATCCGCAAGGGTCTCGGGAAAGAAACAAACACAGTTAACTTATTTTTTCGAAAAAGCACGAATTTAAATTTTGTTTTTTCTAAACATTTTTTACCCAAAAGTGCGGTGTACTTTATCCAATAAATTATTTTTCCAGTGCGTTATCGTAAGTGCCACTTCTTTATAGATTTTCTATGCTTCAGAACTTCAAATTCAAATGATGTTTTATGCTGTACTTATCGGCACTGTTTGTACACATCACGTTTTAAGTGTAATGCAATTATTTTTAAGCAAAATACGTCTTTATCATCTTTACCATTATTCTATGCTTTTTTCGGATTATCCTCGATTTTCGTTATCCGCGATACCCGTGCCACCCAATTCCGCGTATAATCGCCGGGTGCACTGTACTTTCTACTAAGAGAAAATAATAAAACAAATCTGCGAGCAGTTATTTTACTTGCAATACAGTTAAAGTTGACAATCCGTGTTCAGTTCGGTTTCAGGAGAGAGGACAATTCGATTTTGATTAAAAAAAAAACATCAACTGGTGCACAAAAAAGCCTGCAAAGATACTCCAAATATGTTAGATGCTATTTTGCAAAAAATAAACAACAAATACTGCAAAAATTGTTTTTACACTATAATACTAGCTGAAGAGGTTCCACTTTAAAACTTTAAAATGTACGGTAATGAACTGTTAAATTAGCTATTTTACAGTTTAATTACTGTAAAATTAGCAATTTTACAGTTTGTTACTGTAAAATTAGCAATTTTTGCATTTTATTACTGTAAAATTAGCTGTATTATACTGTAAAAACAACATTTATTTTTTACAGTATGGCCATTTTAGAAAAACTGAACAATCGTCAATGCCTTTTACGTTTTTAGACATTCCGAAGCTTAAAGAACTGTGTTACTTTTTGGGGAAAACACGGAGAGTTAGGGGATATCCTAACACTGTTGCGTTCAACAGGAGCGTCAACTCGTCCAACGATTATGCTTTTGACAATCTAAAAAAAAATCTGAAAATTCGTCAGTGGCTGACAGCATTGGATAGGTTTTCATTGGAGAGAGAGTTTCCCTAGATTCTTCTACAGCAAAAATGCAAACATAAATAGTCTTTATAGAAGTCGACTCCCTTTCCAAACAGTAACATCAACATTTCTTTTCCTCCTCTCTCTATTCCAATTATGCTATCAGCTCACCTCGGTACAAGGAAGTTCAATTAAATTTTTATCTATGTATTTCACTTACAGTACTGTACGTTCCTTATTTTCATAGGTTTAAATAAGCAATTATCTGGTCTGTAACGAATTTATTTAATTTAAAATGATATCTTATGTGAAAAAATAATTCGACGTTCTTACAAATCGCCATTCGATTGACCTTCTGGAGCGAAATGTGTACGAATAGCGAGGTTCCAGAGCGTTCTTGCATCATAAGCGGAGAATGAAAATAGTCTAAGTCCTTTCATTTTCTTGTTCATCCAGTTGTCAATTACTACACTGCAAAGAATGAACTGTTGTTTTTACAGTATAATTCTGGCAGCCGAGGTTCCAATTTAAAACTGTAAAATGCACAGTACTAAACTGTAAACTAGCAATTTTACAGTTTCTTACTGTAAAGTAAGCAATTTTAGTTTATTGCCGTAAAATTTAGCTGTACTTTACTGTAAAAACTACAGTATAATACTGGCAATAGGGGTTCCAGTTTAAAACTAAAATTCACGGTTATAAACAGTAAAATTAGCAAATTTTACAATTTAGTACTGTAGCAATTTCACCGTTTAGCAATTTCACCGTTTATTACTGTACAATTAGTCATTTTTGTAGTTTATTACTATAAAATTAGCTGTATTATACTGTAAAAACAATATTCATTTTTTACAGTTTATAATTTAACTATAAAGCGTCATTATTTAAGCAATATTTAGAATTACTCAGATCTTTCACGCTGAACTCCTAGTTGTGTTTCCTTTCTTTTAGTTTGTAATAATAATAATAATGTAATGACATTTATATTTCTCCTTCTTAGATGAGCGACCAATGGGGACTTTTTGCGGAAGACTGCTAGAAATGAGAAATTTAACTACGAGATCAAACAAAGTGCAAATCGCATTTCATTCTGACGATTTTGGCGAATTCTCTGGATTCAAGCTCCGGTATACATTTCTTGAAAAAGTCACAGGTAAT
>JAXGGA010019561.1:0-19865 GCA_038373865.1 Uloborus plumipes
CAATCATAAAAATAGCGGCTACTAGTGATATAATGAAAGTGAAATCAAACAGATTTTTTCGGGGGGCGCATTGACCGTAGAATCACCCATATACAATATGTTCAATTGACACCTTTACATTTTTCGGTTTAGGGTATTAATAGATGAAAGATAATGAATGCGCTATTTACAGTTAGTCACAAAAGTCTGCGTACACACTTAATTTTAAATAAAAAAAACACTAAGCATAGAAAAATGTATTTTAATCATTGCATTTTTTTCTTCTATCAGCTACAATTGTAAGCTTGAATACAAAGTTAAAAAAAAAGTGTAATACTTTTTACATTTTTACAAAAAAATATTTTGTCAAAAAAACTGAGAAATTCCCTCCAATAAAGTCTGCGTACACTTTCAAGAACAACAGCAAAATATAAGTTTTTTACATTACTTTAATACTTTGTAGCATATCCTTTATTCTTCAAAACAGCTTGCTGACGTCTGGGCATTTACTGACCTAGTTTTTCAGTGTCATCCGACGTAAATTTCGCCCATTCTTCCTGCAATTTATTAATTAGCTCATTTTTCTACGTAATACATTGTGTTTTCGAATTCATTTCTCTAATTTTGCCCACAAATAATCAATTGGATTAAGGTCTGGTGACTGTGGAGGAGTACGCAACTGTCTAGGAGTGTGATAGAGGAGATATTCCTTCACAATTTTGGCTGTATGTTTCGGGTCGTTGTCTTGTTGGAAAATAAAGGTATTAGATATTTTTAAATTTTAGGCACTGTATCGTAGATTTTTCTTTAGAATATCCAGATAAATATCCTTATCCATGACTTTATCAATAATGTGAAGATTTCCAACTCCTTTCGACGACATACATCCCCATACCATCACACCGCCAACTCCATGTTTGACAGTTGGAGCTAAATCTCTTAGATTTAGTTATGTTCCTGGTTTTCTCCTTACAATAGGGTGGCCATTAACTTTAAATATTGTAGATTTACTTTCATCTGAACAAATTACATTGTTTCAGAAGTCCTACGAAGAGTTTAAATATGTTTTGGCAAAAGCAGTTTTTGTCTTTCTATTTGTCTCGGAAATGCATGACTCAGACCTAGGTTTGAGCCTATGATAATCGGCCTTACGCAGCACTTTTCGTGCAGTTTCTGGAGAAATTTCCTTGCTGCTAGTTAAAAAAAGTGGCTTTTGCAATGCTTGTAGCGTAAGAAGAATTCGTAAAAGAATTTTTCTTTCTTCTCTCTGAGTTAGCTTCTTCGGTCTTCCACATCTTGGTTTTACAGCAAGACTACCAGTGTCAAGATAGTTTTGAATAACTCTTTGTTCACTAGGAAATGATTTTCTAACGGTTTTACCAATATCACGAAGAGTTTTACCTTCATCTCTCAACTTTATAATTAGTTGTCTCGTAACTAAAGGAATTAATTGGCTGTCATTTTTGTCAAAGAAACTAGAAATAACAACTGCCAATCAATGTGAAATTTGCTTCGGAAGTCAATGACCTTAAAAATGTAACCTTCTTTGCATTCTCAAGTTTGAAGTTTAAAAATTAGATAAGAAATCCCCCGATTACTTTGCGTTGTACGCAAACTTTATTGGCTTTGATTTCTGGACAATTATCTTTTTAGTGTGCATAAATTATTAGATATGAAAATATTACAGTTGAATAATTTCAAAGTTCCTTATTGAAACTAAATATTAAAAAAATAAAAACTTTATGAAACTACCATTTTCGCACTTTAAATTTGGATTTGATATTACTTTTTTTGATGTACGCAGACTTTATTGACTAACTGTATGTATTTTAGTGTGTTATATTAAATTGTATTTAATCTCTATCCTGATTGTATTTCATTAAGACAACACATTAATATTATTATGTTATCATTTGTTCCTTCCTGTACTTTTTCTTCAAAGATTTTTTAAATCTTTCAATTGTGTTCAATATTAATCAGGTTTATTATAAAGTAATTTATACACTGATCTTCAAAAAATTATTGCTGCTACCAGTATATTTGAGTCAAGTTCATGCTGAGAACCATGTATGATATAAAACATGTTCAAATGGCACCATTTTATTTTTCGGTTTAAGATATTTAATGCATTATTTATGTACTTTAGTGTGTTATATTAAATTGTATTTAATCTCTATCCTGACTGTATTTTATTAAGGCAACACAATACCACAGAACTATCAGAATTAAATTTTTAAATCTAATTATGTAATATCACCTTGGTCACGACTTTGAAGAGCAACAAGCATGAACAGACACCAGAGTTGATTGAAAAAAATAAAACAATTAATTCCATATTTAAATTTTTTTTTCTTCAATCCAAATACTATATGTTTTTTGAACCCATCGCATCAGCTTGGATTTTTTGTAAAAGGCGATGTCTTATTTCCGAGGGGAGGTAATTATAAAGAAGGCTATCATCTTGCTTTTTTTTTTTACAAACGATCCCATAAATTATCTAAAAGATTTGCAATCATCTATTTGGAAATGTTTTACATTTGATGTTTCGACTATTTTTAATGTCCCATACGCATATTAACTTAAAACGGGTACTTTAACGAGTGTTAATTGAGGAATTAAGTAATTTTCTTAGAAATAATCAGAAAAGTAAATTAATCTTGTAACGTACTCAAATGCGAGAAAGAAACGCGACGCAAGAATTTACTTTTGAGCGAATGCGCGCCAATTCAGGTAACCTTCCCTGACGAGCGGGAAGTACGATTTCTGCCGTTTGCTCCAAAATGGCGGATGCGTCGGCCTCTCCAGTTATAGGGGCTCTAATTGGAAGAGCTCTTTACCCTGCCCGAAGAAAATCCTCGTAGATGTTGTGAGATTGCGGTTGTAATATCGTCTAATAAATATGTTAAATGCCATGTATAGTAATACTTCCTCGCCTCCTGAACATTAACACGAAATACACATGGTGGCAGCTGCAAAATAATTAGCTACTAAACGACCGCGAACATTTTCTGTTGTGAAAAAAATCGTCGACAAATTTCGAAAACCGAAGTATTACAATGGCGTCCATTCAGATAGCTGCACCGGAACATTTTACGTTCTCAACACCAGGAAATTGGTCTAAATGGAAAATCCGATTCGAAAGGTACAGGAATGCTTCAGGTTTATCGACCAAATCCGGAAATGAGCAGGTAAATTCTTTTTTTTTTACATTATGGGAGAGCAGGCAGCTCTGAGACTTTCGTGACAGTGCATCTCCGACTTGTTAAAGTCGTGAGGACTTTTTGTAATTGGACACCACTGAGGTAACTGTGTTTGCTGGAATATTTTTGTAACATCTTCAGTGTAACTTTTCATTTCTTTTATTTTTTTCTAGTTTTTTTTATGTAAATAAACTTTTTTTGTTAACTTAAATTGTCTCACGTCAGATTATTCTAGTGGTGATCCTTCTTTTTAACGCTCGGTTGATTATACCATTACTACTGTTTGGCGAAGACGTCACAGTTAGTTATACTTAATCTGGTGGCAGCGGTGGGATTATGTTTTAGGAAAGATTAAAACAGACCCATTGTCACTTTTAGTCTTTTTTTTTTGGCTTTTTTCAAAATTTACTTTGTTCCCAAAATTCTGTTAGTTTACTTAAATACCTGTCCCTGAGTAATCGAAAACTCAAAAGTTTATTTTTTGTGGTGCCTCAGATATCGTATGGATTACCAATACCTTCGGACCAATAGGATGCAGAAAAGGGCGAGTCCAGTCTTTGTTTCTCGTTTTCTGAGGGCAGCTTCAGGTTGATGATAGGGAAACTGTAGGTGTATTTTAATATAGAAGAATTTTTTGGAAGGGATAAAATTTGAAGTAATTTTGAATAACTTTTGTAGTTTGGAAGAAAGACTTAAAGTGTTATTGTTTAATTCTGGCTAGATAGACTGCGAAAAAATTGTTTTGCAGATTTAAAGCAATCAGTTTAAAGGAATTCATGTGATAAGTCGATTTAGTGTTTAATTGGATGTCATTTTAAATTTGATTAAAATGGGTGCTTTCCTTTTTGAGGTGGATAAAGATCATCTAAGATCCATAGCCTCGGAGTTCGGTGTGGTGACGTCTGACTCAGACACCCGTTGGCAGACAGTTAAAGCAATTGTTGCGGCTACGGATTACGATGAAGCGTTTGCCATGTCCACATGGACACTCTTGAAAGAGAAGGAAAGAGAAAATTTTTGCAAGAGAAAAGAGAGAGTCGAGAGAGAAGTACGGCAAAGGGATAAAGAGCGGCAGTTCGAGTTAGATAAGCTAAAACTAACAACAGCTGTAGAAACAGCGAGCCTAAACTCAAATTTGTCATCGAGTGAGGAGATTATTCATAGAAGAGCTAATGTGAAACATCTTGTCCCGAGATTTGACCCTAAACAATTGGATGTCTCGTTATTTTTCGAATTATTCGAGAGGCAGGCAAAAAAAGAGGAGGTAGAGGAAGACAGGTGGGTTTCTCAGCTGTTTCTTCTGCTTCCCCTTGAAGTAGCAGAGCTCATTGTGAAGGAACCACCCGAAAAAAGTGATGACTTTGCTCACACAAAGCGTTTGCTGATGAAAAGGTCCAAGTTAAATGCTGTAGAATTACGAATCAAATTTCAAGAGCACAAACCTAAGTCAGGTGCCTCATGGTCGGACCTCACATTTGAATTGAGGAGTTACCTAAACATTTGGCTGGAAACTAATTCATTCAAGGGACTTAGAGTTGTTGCTCACATAGCAGTTAAAAAAAAGGACCCCTGATGAATTGCGAGACCATTTTTTGGATTCGTGGGAGGGCTTTCGAAAAGCTTCAGAGTTGGCGGAAAAACTTGACCACTACGAGAGCATTCGACGAACCTTCAAGAAAACAGAAGGGAAACCAAACGACTCTAAACCTTTCAAAACACAAAAGTGGGGGAAGGGAGTAGTTAATCAGGCAAAAGTAAACAACAATGGCAAATCGGAGACTACCGATAAGAAAGAGTCCCCAAAAGTGGAAAAAAATAGTAATTTCGAAAGACGGAGAGAAATAGTTTGCTATTTTTGTTCTGAAAAGGGACATATTAAGCCAAATTGCCCGGAGTTTAAGCGATCGTTATGAGAGCCAATTAATCATGTAGGAGTCGTTAAGGAATTGAGGGAAGGTTTTGCCCCTTATTTAAAAGAAGGGAAAATAAATGGGGAAGAAAGGCCGTTTCTCCGAGATACAGGTATAAATCTGGCTCTCATCCCACGAAGTTGGGTTAAAACAAAAGATTTTACGGGGGAATACGTGTATGTAAAGCAACCGTTGGATGCTGAGTGTAAATGTTTGCCGTTAGCAGAAGTCTGCATTGAAACAGAGGGAGGCCGTGTGATTTCTAAAGCTGCGGTTAAGACCGCGAAAAGCAATGCAAATGTTTATTTGTTGGGAAACCGGACGGCTGAATTGTTTTTGCGTTTGAAGAGCGTTTCAACTGAATTCATAAACGCTGTTGAAACTCGGAGTTCCTTACGTCAGCGCAAGCTACAGGAGCGAACTGAGTTGGAGTACCCTGGGGATAGCGAAAGTGCGAGCACCTTTTCTTCTGTTGAAGAAGAGGAGAATTTCTGCCTACCCCCCGTCGAGCGAATCGAGGAGTTGGAGCTGTCTGAAATCGACGTTGGCTCATTCGAGCGTGAGCAAAAAGAGTGTTTTGGGAAGAGAGTGGGAAAGGTGAAGGTAGGGAATTTAAATGCCGGAAAGGGAAACTGGTCCGGGTGAGTAAATCTAAGCTGGGAGAGGAAAGGGTGCAGCTTTGTATTCCATCAAATATGACAGAGAAAATTATGAAATTTTGCCATAATGGCACATCGCGTCACTTAGGTGTCACGAAGATGAAAGATAAAGTGCTGCGACTTTTCTTTTGGCTGAAGTGTTATGCACAGATTGAATCGTATGTGAAAACGTGTGATGCGTGTCAACGCGGGGGAAAGAAGGGGGATAAAAAAAGGCAAAATTGAAACTCGTGCCGATCATTTCGGAGCCTTTTTCTTTAATAAATGTTGATGACGTTGGACCTCTTCCGGTATCTACGAATGGGAACAGGTATCTAATAACGTCCATCTGCATGGACTCGAAATACCCTGAAACTATACCTGTGGCAGATATTAAGTCCCTAAATGTGATAGATGCGTTGTTGCACACTTTTTCGAGGACAGGGTTTCCCCGGGAGGTGCAAAGTGATTAGGAACCAGGGATGGACTGGCCCACCGGGACAAGTCCCGGTGCGCCCTCTCGACAGGCGCCGTCTGACTTCCTTTTTTTTTTTTTTTTAAGGAAATGCTAGGCGCCCACTGGCTTCCTTTTTCTTAAGGAAGTGCTAGGTTCCCTCTGACCTCCCTCCCTCAACTTTTTTTAAAAAAGAAATGCTGGGCTTCTAACTCTCTTTCTTTCTTTTTTTTTTTAAGGAAATGCTAGGCGCCCTCTAATTTCCCTTTTTTTAAGGAAATGCTAGGCACCATCTGACTTCCTTTTTTTTAAGGAAGTGCTAGGCGCTCTCTGATGCCCCCCCCCCTTTTTTTTTAAAGAAGAATTTTCAAACCAATAACCGTAGAAATTTCTTCGGATCAAAGTGTGCAAGGAGTTTGACGACCTTGTGTCAACGGTCACTGCCCATGACAATCCTACAGCGGCAGGTATTGTCGAAATGGATAAATACTTGCGAAAGCCTCTTCTAAAAAGATCAGAAGACCCACTTTTGTGGTGGAATTATAGAAAAAATATTTATACAAGTTTGTTTCAGATTACCAAACAGCGATTATGTCTAGTACATACATCGGTTCCTTGTGAACAAATTTTCTCAAAAGTCGGACAAATTTTAACCGAGAAGCGAAATAGACTCGCATCCAGCAAGGTAAAACAGATGTTATCTGTATAATTCTACGCTATTTGAATCCAGACTGCCGATGGAAAAACTTCATGTGAAACTGATTATATTAATGTTTTTGTATGCTTAAGCATTAAAGACGGTTATTTTTTATATGAACCGCCCAATTAATTCACTACAACTATTTTATTTTAGTATTAATAGCTGAAAATAGTCATAAATGCATACTCCCCTGGCCTGTCCAAATACTTGTTTTTATGCAAACATGTTCGACGTCCAATTTTTGCTAACTTGTCAATGTTTTTTACCATAATCATACACGTACATAAACATTGAAACATATTTCATCAATAAGCATTGAAAAAATATTTATTCATATTTTTTTTAAATACACTTTTTGACGTGCCATACCAACAGTGTCACCCTCACCTGGCGAATTTCAAAGACTGAAATTTAACATAAAAAATGCAAAAGGATGACTTAAACTGCGAATAACCGGTGTAATACTGAGTCAAGTTAAAAGCAAGCTAAGTGGTTAAAAAAATCGAATATTATTGCATCGGTTCTCGTTGAAAGTGCCGAAGAACTGCGCCAGTCGCTGCAGTATTTCCCCTGGTAAGTATAAGTTTTTATATTTAATCGTTACCTAAATGTGCGTATGTATATTGTAATGCTGATTGTGTGCAGACATCAGGGATTACGTGACGTTCTGGTAAGAAGAACGCGTGGTATTGTTTTTATAGGTAATGTGTGATTTTGTAACTTCTCTGGCGTCACTCCCCTCGCAGTTTTGCTCCTCAAAAGGGTAAATATCATAGACATTGGAAACGCTCGCTAGCCCGCTGGCTAAACTAGATGAAGCATCTTGTGGTAGAAAAGTGATTCCTTTTCAAACTTCGGTCGTCTGCCCATTTGGTGGTTATCGCTAATAGTAATAAGCTTACTATCGGTTCGTTTTCCTCGATTCTCGCAGGGATTTTACAGTTTTGAAATAGTACTCCTAATGAAATATTTCTTTTTGAGACAATTTGTCTCAAAATAGGTTTCTTTAGGTTCGTTATATTATAAATTGCAGCATCAAAACAAAGTATTTTTTGTTAACTTGTGAAATTAGTTCTAGATTTTCTTTACAAATAAATTTAATAATTAGATCGCTAATAGTAATAAGCTTACTATCGGTTCGTTTTCCTCGATTCTCGCAGGGATTTTACAGTTTTGAAATAGTACTCCTAATGAAATATTTCTTTTTGAGACAATTTGTCTCAAAATATGTTTCTTTAGGTTCGTTATATTATAAATTGCAGCGTCAAAACAAAGTATTTTTTGTTAACTTGTGAAATTAGTTCTAGATTTTCTTTACAAATAAATTTCATAATTAGATCTGAACAATGGCGATTTCGAGCAGCTTCACTTCATATTTTTTGCTCAGATGTTTAGAAATCGATTTGTTTGATTTTGGGTAATTAGATTTGCAATATCAAAGTCATATTAACATTATAATTTTAATAGGTATTGTTGTTTTTGATCCCTTGCTGGCAAGACAAAGATCAAACCAGTTTAATGATTTCAAAAACCAGTAGAAAATCTACAGAAGGAACTAGTAGTAACAGGATTCATGATAAAAGGGGAAATTTTACAGCTTCTGCGGGCCGGAAAAGCCTGGAGCACCTGAGGTAGAAGTCTGATTTTTCTCCAAAATTTTGTCCTGCTAACTTTAGCTGGCCATGCTCCTATAAATCTTATGGAACGGTATTTATGATAAAAGGAGTTGGTTATAAATGCTATTTAGAAACTTAACAAGTATCAAAAATAGTTCAAATTGGCGACTGTTTTGAATGTGATAGAATAAAACGGCTATATGGCATGCTTGGGACAAACTTTGTCGCCAGGGAGGGCGGCATGTACAACAAGGATTTTTTACTTCCGGTAGTTCGAGTCTAGTGATTTATTTTTACGCGATACACTAATAAATTAGAGGAATTGTGCTCACTTTCAAGCGTTATACATTTTAAAGCTTAAAAAAAAGGTATGGCTGAGGAAAAGGAGACTGTTTCCTCGTTAAAAACTTTAGGAGCTAAAGCAAGTGGAAATAAAGCGGAATTACTTACCAGGTATGCACAGAACCTAGTTTTTTAAATAAAGATCTTTCAAAGTATTATTAAAACTTTTCTTTTTTTGCTTTACACACAGTTGGAAATTAACTTTTAAAAGTTTCATACGCTATCTCATCGCATTGGAAAATTTTAAATATTGGATTAAACAATCATTAAGCGAAAATTGTTTTTTTTTTTTTTTTCGTTTTTAAGTAGTTATTGATGAAAAGCTGCTGTTCTCAACATTATTATTTTTAAAAACTCTTTTCAAGAAATTCACATAAAACTTTTTTTTTTTTTTTTTTTGTCTTTGTCCTCTAAATAGTTAGTTTTTTTCATATCATGAAATGACAGATTTTCTCAGATTTCTAAATAAAAAATAGTTAAGGGTTAAAAATCAAATTTTCTTCGTTAAAACTTAAGGTGACTGACTACCTCAAAAAAACGGATTTTTGACCTCAAGGTCGATTAATTTTTTTTTTTTAGCTTTTTATAATATTTGAACTTTTCTCTTTCCAAAACTGTTTTCCTTTTTCTTCTATCTGCTTCAGAAAAAAAGTTATTGACAAAATAAAACGTATCGTCTGCTACTAAAGCGCACCGGAAGTAGTGCCGCAGAACCGGAAGTTATAACATAAATGCAGTATATAACTAATTTATGGCCCTAAAATTTCGTTTTTTTCATAATTTGAATTTTTTATACTATTTTTTTAATATAATAACTTTCTTTTTAATCAATTATTTGTTTAGTGCTGAAAAATTGCCAACATTTAAGTTCTCGTGCTCGACTGTGTGTTACATTCACCACGCTGATCTTCTTCCTAAAAGTTTTTGCTAATATAAGTTTTCTAAACCTTTGCTCCTTAAATATTTTGCTTTTATTGATCTTATTTAAGTTTAAATTTTGTGAAATACATCACTTCAAATGGGTCACTGCAAAAGTTATCGCTCTAAAAAGCGAAAGTTCCCTGGCAATCGCTACACTCTTGCTACGAGTGAAGAGCCCGTGACAGCTGAGAGCAATAATGTAAACACTGCAAGTTCATCGAAACTTGAAGGTGAGAAGGATGATGCTTCACGTGTACATTCAAACCAAAGTGAGCTTTATGGAAACAGAATTATAGATATTCGAATTTTAGTGTTAGTATTTGCTGTGTAGTGCTGTTCAGTCTGTCTTACTGCTAAGCTGTCACTAACTGAAGATTCTCGAGCTGGTTTGTGCTCAAATTTTCAATTTGAATTGCAAAAAATGCTCTTATTCAACTGGTTCCGCATCCTCAAGAAAAGTCGAGAGAAGTAATAGCATAAATACTCTTGCTGTTTATGCTTTGAGACTAATAGGAAAAGGTTACACAGCGGGGAAAAATTTTTTCTCAATGCTAGACATGCCATTCTTGTGCAAAAGAACTTTCCGTCAGCATGAGTGGAAAATTCATCAAGCTGCTTATAAAGCTGCTGAAGAAAGCATGAGCAAAGCTGCGAAAGAAATAGAAGACAAGAAAAAGCTCAAAGAAAAGAAACGCAAGAAGAAAAGTGTTGTTGGGTGTGGAGTCTCTATTGATGGTACCTGGCAAAAGCGGGGTTATTCATCGCTGAATGGTTGTGTCAGCTGCATTGCAATTGACAGCGGAAAAATATTAGACGTTGAAACGCTCTCACAATATTGCAGAACCTGTGACAGATAATCTCAAACCCCAAATGCTGCTTCGGAACATACTTGTCGAAATCATTCAGGATCAGCTGCAAGTATGGAAAGTATTGGAGTGTATCGCATTTTCGAACGCTCGAAACATTTGAGGAAATTATGTTACACTGATTACTATGGCGACGGTGACTCCAAAGCATATAATACAGTGAAAAACATGTATGGTCAAAACTCTGTCAATAAACTAGAATGCATTGGCCACATACAGAAGACAGTTGACACTCATCTACGAAAATTAAAAAAAAATACCAAAGGACTTGCCGGTAAAGGGAAACTGACCGACAGATTCATTGACAAGCTTCAAAATTACCATGGAATTGCTATCCGTAGTAATGCTGGTAATTTGCAAGGTATGCAGCAAGTTGTGATTGCAGTATTTTACCATTGTTGTTCGAGTCAAGATCGCCCAATGCATGGTCAGTGTCCCAATGGACTCGAAAGTTGGTGCAAGTTTAAGCGGGCAGAAGCGGAAAATACAGCCTTTACAGATAATTCTTCAGGACTTCCAGAAGATATAATTAATATAGTAAAACCCACTTATCAAAAGTTAACCGACCAAACCTAGTTGAAAAAATGCCTTCATGGCAAAACACAGAATGCGAACGAAAGTTTTAACGGTTTGCTGTGGAACATTATACCGAAACTTAATTTTGTGGAGCTAAAAACGTTAGAACTAGGCTCTTACATTGCAGTACTTCTGTTTAATGATGGTGCTAAAGGTATTGTGTTAGTGATCAAGAATTTAAATATAGAGACTGGTTCCTATATGCTACAAGGACTGAATTCCATTGACTCCAATCGAATTGACGACTCAAAACGGAAATCTTTGCCAGAAGCAAAAATCCAACGGAAGAAACTACGTGCACGCAGAAAGAAAAAATGAAGAGACTAAGGGTGTAACTTACTGTCCTGGGGCCTTTTAAAGTGGTTTAATATCTCCATTTTGTTTTTCAAGCAAATAAAACTCATAATTGTGATTTTCTCAAAATTTGTTTTTCGCAAAATCTATTTTACCATTATCATGATATCTCAAAATATAATCAATGTATTGTCACAAAACTTTGGGTATGTGTTTTAGACATTATCAGCTTTAATGTGACTTAAGATTTTTCATGTAAATGAAATAAGTTTTTATCAATGAAGATTTTTACATTTATCGATCCCCTAAAATTTGAAAATTTATTGTTTGACACATGTTTTTTCCTGTTATTTTTTACGACTTCAATATTTTTGTTTGATTCTAGCTGAGTTTAAAGTTTATTATTATATATAGTTAGTGACAAAAATTTGTTAAGATTGCTGCAATAGTTTTTCTTGTAGAGTGTTAACCGTTTTGATGATATTTGACTAAAAATTGTCGTGTTTTACCCATTTTCTCAGAAACTACAATCAACGTGGACAAAATTTAAAGTTTTTTATGTTTATAATTCGTTTTTTAACCAAAAAAGTATAAGACCTGTGCAGAAATTGCATTATTTAAAGAATTTTGATCCGAAGGTAGTCGGTCACCACACCAGTCACAAATTACATGCTGCTTTGTTTTTTAATTAAAAAATAAAATATATTTCCCGTTAAAATGTACTAAAGTACAACATTTAAAAAATCATAGTTATTGGCTCAAATTAAGTCTTAATCCTACACTGCATGATTTTTTGTTCTTTGAAAGAAATATATATGTTTTTTAATGTAATAAGAAAACATTGGGAAACATTTAATAAAAAATAATTTTGAGGATTGATGGTTATATTTGCTTTAAAGATACCTAATACTTGCTTTTTATGCTTGAGTTGCCTTATGCATGGTCATAAGGAAAAATAGTCCACATAGCCCTGGGGCCCTACTCTCATTGTATCGTCATAGTCGATACCGAGAATACGGGTTTTTTGTGCCCCATGACGTCACATCTCGTGAGACACGAATAATCACTAATCTCAAAGTCACTTCTAATTTAAGGTATCTAGAATCGCGACGAGAAGTTTACGACAGGGTAAGAAGACGTGGGTTGTCTTCGTCGGCAGTGAGAAGGAGAGTTTGATACGAGCTGCATTAAAACAATGGCGAAATTTGTTATGTTAGCGCTCGCTCAAGACGAAGATGATGCATTTTCATGTGTTCCTCGCTCGAATTTTACTGTTCGGAGGAGTGAGTGTTTCACCAAGTTGAGTGATGCAGAATTTGTCAAAGAATTTCGCCTCACTAAGCGCCTTACTCAACAATTCATACAGGAACTTAAACCTTATATGGATACGACGAAGTAGTAGGGGCTATGCACTGACAACAGAAATCAAACTGAATTGTTTTATATTCTTTAATATCTTATAGAATTTAGACTACTTCTTTTGATTTTTAACCCTTAGTATGCATTGGTGCTCTGATGGGAGGTCAGTCTGACCTCTCAAAATACTTTCTTTTTCGGAATATTTGACTGCTGACAGGGAAAATTAGTGAACAACGTTAAAATTTCAATTTAAAAAAAAATAAGTCTCTAATCTCTTCTCATTAGATGTACAAATGCAGACTTACGCGAAATCATATTTTAACTTGCCTTAAAATATGATTCCTTGCTGTAAATTTGGAATTTTACCTTCCTAAAAGATTATGGGGCACCACTGTTTATATATTTAGATTTTTTTTATGTTTCTGTGGATTAATGAACTCTTTTTACTTCCTTTTACGTAGTACAGGAAGTACTGTGATCGCGAAAAATAAATCACTAAAATTTGAGTCTAAATTTTGATTTTGCTCACCCCCGAATGAATGTTCAGTAGTTTTTCGACCTGTCAGCACGTGCATATGTACCAACCAACATATAAGCAGCCGAAAAATCATTTTCAACCACCCCCGAGTTAATTACGACGAGTTTTCTCGTGACGTCTGTATGTACGTATGTGCGTATGTGGGTCGCATAACTCAAAAACTATAGGCCGTAGAAGCTTCTAGCTTGGGTATGTAGGCTCTGAGGATGGTCTAGTTGTGCACGTCCCCTTGTGGTTGCATTCGAATGTTCCCAAGGGGGTGTTTTACCCCTTTTTGGGGGTAAATCAGTGTTAATTTCAATGCAGACTCAAGTGATATGAATTGGCGCGACCCCTTGGCGATATGTCGCCAAGGTTTTGGTCGCCAAGTGTTTTACGCCAATTTGGCGACATATCCCCAAGTTGGTGACAAAATTATTTTTTGAATTTGAGTTCAACCTGGCGCTATTGGCGATATTTTGCGAAAAATTCACTGAATGATATTAAAATCAGCAATATTTAGATAATTAACCATTGTAAAACATTTTTTGCATTGTTTCGTGGCAGATTAGGGGAGTAAATATTTGAATTGTTACCTTGCTCACTCCAAGCACTTTTTTTTAACACTTAAGGCAACTACAAAGAAATTTACACGTAAAAGGAAGTAGTGTGGGGTCCATACCAGATTTTTTAAATTCATTTTTTATCATTCTTAACTTCTAATCAAAGCTAATTATTTCTGTTCAACTAGTGAACGGATCTCTTTTAATTTAATATGTGTTACTTGTTAATGAAAATAAAATCTGTAAAGCAGGATGCTTTTTTAAATTGAAATATTGATCAAGTCTTCTAATTTAGTACAACAGTACCCCATTTATCTGCACTTGACGAGACAAAAGGCTATCCTAATGATCAATAATCCACATTGCAGAGGGGTAAAAAGCAAAACAATTCCTTAAAAATGCAGATTTACAGTTAATTATGATAAAGACCGTATGTTGAGCAAAAATTACGTATCCCTGCATACAAGATGTTAAAAAGTACATTGATAACATCAATTCTTAACAAAGAATTGGTGCACTGAACATCTTGTATTTAAACACAAGTCACGTTTGAATGAAGCATGCTCATGCACTAAGCTATAGAATAAACACTCAAGACATGTCGCTGCTTGAAATGAACAGTGGCATATTTGCAAAACACGACTTTTCAGGAGAGCGTTTCTAAGTTTTTGCAGTAAAACGGTATTTTGAAGTAAAATGTTATTAAGGATACTTATGCCGAATCAACTTACAGAGACATAGATGTTCCTCCTCCAAGCACTTCTTCAGAACTGACGTAATGGCGGCTGTGTCGTTGTTTACTAGGAGAAGCGCGCCAAAATACCAACTATGCACAACGATACTAGCGATTGCTGCGTGATATTTTGAAACTAGAGATATGCTGATATTACCACAAAAAAGAGTTTAAAAAAATGAATTTTTTGATGTAATGAAAAAAAATCGATTTTTGCAGATATGCCACTGTTCATTTCAAGCTGCGAAATAATAAAATGTTTCTTTAAAGGTGACAGCGGGTACCCTATGGAACCCCACCTACATGTGCCGATAGATGATGCCCTCCCAGGATCTACCCAAGAAGCCTATAATCAAGCACATGCAAAAGGCAGATGCATAATTGAACGATGTAACGGTATCTTAAAAGAACATATTTAGATGCCTTTTAAAGCACCGTGTTCTTCATTACAGCTCTGAACGTGCTTGTCACATCACAAATTCATGTGTCATTCTGCACAATATGTGTATTGATGATGAGATTTTCGGGGAAGAGGAAAGTCTGGAGAAGGAGGATGAATTATTTGATACAAATAAGAGTGATGAAGAAGAATAAAATTATAACAATGTTCATTTGAATGATTTTATGAATTTATTCAGTTAACATCATTCTCACGCAAACATGAATATTACATAACCTTTTGCAATTCCATTAACTTAGCTCTGCTAAAGAGTAAAGTATCAACTGCATGATAAATGTTGTAACACATTGTCTATGTATGTGTATTTATTTAAAGTAGGAAGATTAATTTATTAAACATATCAACTGTGAGAAGAATTTTTTTATATTTCATTCTTTTCTTTGTGTTTTATTTTTAGTCACTGAAGGTTTCAACTAAACGTTCTTATACGACGAACTTACTAAACGAACTTTTCAACTAAACGTAGGGTCACCCGGGGCAATTCCTGGTCAGCAAGTTTCTGGGGTAATTCCTGGTCACAGTCCTTTTTATGTCTTAATAACACAGGCCAACAAAAAAAACCTTTTTGAAAACTTTTTTAATTTTAATAGCTGATCTTGATAGATTTTTATGTGCTGAATCCAAATCTGCTTGTAGTTTTTATGTATCACCCTTAGTTTCCAAGCAAAATGTATTTTATTATATAGTCTAATACCCATTTACAGTATATAGGGAAATCAATGAAACACTGTAGAATCGTAAAAATGGTTTGTATTTACAGTAAAATACTTGGAATAGTAATTTTATGTGATGATACAAGGTTCACTTGTCAACTGGAATTGCTTTATATTTTCTTTCCCTTTTTTCCTTGAAGCTTCTTGTGTAGCTTTTCCTGCGATGAATAGCTTGCTGAACTTCCCGGTGAAGTGACCAACAGTAATCCCCCATCATGTTGTAGCATGTGTTTCAGCAGTGCTGCCAACATCATCTTTGTTCATTAGACCTATTTTTTCATGTTATCTTAACTATGAAAAAGCTGTTAAATTCTAAAAATGTTTCTTTATTTCATGAATGTAACTATAAAATGTGAATAAATGGTGGGTGATACAACTTTTTAAGCATCATATTTGGATTCAGCAACCTAAACAACATAAGAATAAGGTATTTTCATTAAAAAAAGTTTTTTCATCGTTGGCCTGTGTAATCCTTCAGCAAAATGAAAAAAATCACAGAGGTACTCTGAACTATCTTCATTGCAATTGAACCGTTTATTTCAAAAACCAGTCAACAGACATTTTTTTCAAAATTGAGTTATTAGTGCCATGTGATTCTTTAGGGGTTAATACACATTTTAGTACAGACAAAGAAAAAAACGGTACTTTTATAGTATGAAGATAACTAGCAAAATTTTGGCTTTAGTGCAAAAACCAGTCAACGGCGTCTGTTATCTGGTTTTTGCACTAAAATAGATTTTTTTGCGGCGCACCTTTGGTGTTACTGGTCTGGCTTGCTCTTGGCTGAGAAAAATTCCTTATCAGCTGGCGGAGTGCCAAGAAGAATGCATTCAAGGTAAAGGACGGATATTTATCTCCAATTCTTATAGTTAGTGCCCGTTTTTATATTGGTATTCTTTTAAACTAATTAGAATAATGTCAGAAAGTTCCGATGAAGAGCCTGCAGAAAAAAGGAGGCGAGGAGTTACAAATGAGGCAAAGTACAGGCGGAACGTTAATCGTACGGCCCGAGTAAAAGGTGAGAGTTATGTCTCATTTACTGGCAAGCAAGTACCTGTCCTTGAAAAACCAAATTTTATAACATGTAATTGCAAAATGAAATGCTATTTAAACATAAATGAACATGTAATAAATGAAACTTGGGGTTATTTCCACAAACTTGAAATCAAAAATTCACAAGATACATACATTCAAACCCTAATAGAAATTAGTGAAGTTATGCGTAGAACGAAAAATCAAAATCATGCTGAAGAGAAAACATCAAGTGTGGAAAATTCCGAAAGAGAAGCCTTTAAAAGAAATTTTTCTTGCAAATACAATTTAAAAATCAGCGGGGAATTGAAACATGTTAGCAAAAATGTTTTTATGAAAATTCATGGAATTTCGCACAACAGATTAGGGAGAATATGTCAGTTATTATGTACCAATACAACCCCTAAAAATGAGAGAGGTCAAAACAGAAGTGGCAATGCCATTTCGGGTCACATTTGCGAGCTTATTCATGAGCAAATCTCTAAATTTGAAGTTAAAGAGATACACTACGGGGAAAAACGCAGAAAATACCTTGATTCCCGTTTAAATATTACGAAAATGCATGAATTATTCATTAATGACCATCCTAATCTAAAAGATGTTGTCAAGTATAACTTCTATTATTTATATTTTCGTGAAAACTTTGGGTACTCCTTCGGTAGACCGCAAGTAGATGTTTGTAGTCAATGCGAAAGCCTAAAGGCAAAACTAAAAGACCAAACTCTAGACGACTATACTAAACGTGAGGCAGCTGCAGAGCTAATGGTACATAAAAAGAAGGCTACAAAATTTTATGCTAATTTAAAAGAAGCATCCAAGAATGAGGATAATGAAACTGCAGCCCTATGCTTTGATTACATGCAAAACTTGCCTCTACCGAATATTCCTATCCAGGAAATTTTTTATATGAGACAACTATGGGTAAAAGTTTTCAGTATTCATGATTTAAAAAGTAGTAAATCAAAAATTTACCTTTATCATGAAGGAGAAGGTAATAAAAGCCCAAATGAGGTATGTAGTTTTTTACTACACTACATACAAACCAAGATACCTGTAACTGTAAAAAAGCTCATCCTTTTTAGTGACGGACCATCAGGCCAAAATAAAAACCATACGGTTGTAAGATTTCTAATGAATCTTTGTGACAAAGGACGTTTTGATGAAATCATTCACAACTTTCCTGTTCGTGGACATTCATTCTCCCCATGTGACAGAGACTTTGGATCTATAAAAAGAGTCATAAGAAGGGTTGATAGAATTTATACTCCAGATGAGTATAGTGAACTTATTTTAAAGGCTAGTAAAACAAGTCGTTTTACCATCCATAGAGTTACACCGAAAGATATTTTTAATTTCAAAACGTGGTGGCCACGGTATTATAAAAAAATAACCCACTCAGATGAAACCTCAGGAAGAGGTATTCCTAAGGATGAAAAAGATATTTTCAAAATATCAACTTATAAGCAGTTCATTTACAATAACAGAAGTCATGGGAGAGTGGTGGTAAAGCCACATATTGACGGATTCGTTGAGTCTACATTTTCACTTAAAAAAAAAAACAAAATATCCCAGAATTGCCTACTGAAAGGGCATATCCTTCAGGAAAGGTGAGAATTTCTTTTTCCTTGATATAAACTTACATCTTGTGTTCAACCTTATCAACTCTCGTTTCATATTTTAGTTTAACTTTTTTATTTTGTCGTTATCATTATAGGTTCCTATTAATGTAAAGAAAATTCAAGATCTAAACAATCTCAAACAATATCTAATTGGATATAAAAATTTCTACACCAGCATTTTGAATTGGCCAACTACTAATAGTGAAAACATAGTCGAAATGGTTTACGATAACGAATAGATATCTCTCCAGGAACCAAAATATGACAAAAAATTCCTTATATAATAATGTAATTAGATGGTGATAAATAAAAATATAATGTTTTTCCCTAACATTCTCATTTTTACTACAAAATATTACAAAAATTGAGAGCAAAGCTCTGAAACTACGCGTGAACGATTAGTTTATTGCAAAAAGCAGTCAACTACAAAAGTTTTAATAATTTTTTTTGTACTGAAGATAAGACGTAAGAAAATATTTTTTCGACGGTAAAGTATCCAAATGAGGTCTACTTTAAGCCTAAAAAAAATCAACACCTAAATAAAAAGCAGCAGGTTGTTAAACAGTTTTTTTCGTTTTTCTCAAAACAACAAATTTGTCTGTTGACTGGTTTTTGAAATAAACGGCTCAATTCATTACTTAATTATGAGTTGACTGTGTACTTAGTTTGAAAAAAAAATTCTTTTTAAAATGGCTTGTTAAATTTCGTAAAACAAGATTGGCCTTAGTTTTGATACATTTATACAAAGATCGTGATCAAACTCAAACTTCTGAATATTTTTCTTTTTTCTCTTTTTGGTTGAATTAGGTACCATGTTAGTTACTGAAAAATAGTTTTGGATTTACCATTATTGTTTTGAATAATTTTCAGGAAAGCTCCAAATAATGCCCCTGGTTACTGGGGAAATTCTTGGTCAGTGGGGTAATTCCTAGTCAGTCCTTTTTTTAATATTTATGAATTATTATTTCGCCAATTATTGACATATGTCATTGATTTAAACGATAAGTAACTCTGTGAGCCTTAACTGCAAAGTTAACTGTAACCGCAATGTAACATTCATATCTGTTAATGATAAGTATACAATATATTTTTCTTTTTTAATTTCATCCAATTATTTCATAAATTTTAATAATTATTCTTAATTATACTAAGAAAAATGCTTAACTGTAACTGCATTGTACTATTCACTTAACTGTTCACCTTAACCTGCTCATAACAGACAAAAGCATGTGCTCAGTGTGTATGGTGCATGTGCACCATATTTTTTATGGACCTATTTATTTGGTAGGTGAAGATTCATTCACAACAGATATAAAAGCTGTAGCTATTGCATACAAAGTGTACAAAAAGTATTTTGGCTAAGTTTTATTAAG
>JAXGGA010019562.1:0-19865 GCA_038373865.1 Uloborus plumipes
CATTTTTAGATATAACTCGAGAAATAAGTGATCAATTGTTCTTTAACTTTAGTCATACAAAATATATTCTTCACCGAACATTTCCAAGTTGAAATTAAATTACCCTTGCATTTGGGGGACGACAAGAAGGGGGGTTGAAAGTAAAACCGCTTTTTGACCATAACTCTTTGAAAATAGCTCGGAATAAGCAATGCATTTCAGTAATTAATTAGCATACTATGTATAATTACTGTATAAATTCAAATGAACGTACCACTCTTACTTCCGAAGATATGAAACATTTTTTAAAAAACGGCAATTTTATTTGAAGGGTTTTTGCTCATAACACGCAGAGTTTTTGATCAAACCTTATCAAAACTTCAGGAAAGATGACAAAATACAAGAGAAAGAACATACTAAAACGGTTTTTAAAAATATTAAAAATCCGATGAGATATGAACGTTAAAAGGCAATAATTTTGCACGGCGCATGCGCGAAAGACAGAAATTTATAACTACAAAAATATTGTAGCCTGGTGTATACTGCATCTTATAAAAAAAGTTCCAGTTGAATATCGTAAAAATTGAAAAAGATATCAGCGATCTAGTGAGCTGTAATTCATTCATTTGCAGTCAATTCATAAATGGAGAGGGGTTGTTCACAAATAGTGTGGGGACAATCGAGCATATTTTTCAATGTTAAATTGTATACTGTTTAAAAATTTATATTTGGCATAGAAGTCACATTTCGCCCATTCGGCCAAAAAGACCTTATAAGTAGGTGGCCAAAAGTATCCGGAGACCCCCTGAAACGTTGGTTTTGAACGATGACGAAATAACCTTTATTTTAAAAATAGCTCTTTGTGGACAGACCCTCACTATGTATGTATTGTCTGTGAATGAATGAAATACAGCTCACTAGATCGCTGATATCTTTTTCAATTTTCATGATATTCAACTGGAACTTTTTTTATAAGATGCAGTATATACCAGGCTACAATATTTTTGTAGTTATAAATTTCTGTCGTTCGCGCATGCGCCGTGAAAATTTTTTTCCTTTTAACGTTCATATCTCATCGGATTTTTAATATTTTTAAAAACCGTTTTAGTATGTTCTTTCTCTTGTATTTTGTCATCTTTCCTGAAGTTTTGGTAAGGTTTGATCAAAAACTCTGCGTGTTATGAGCAAAAACCCTTCAAATAAAATTGCCGTTTTTTAAAAAATGTTTCATATCTTCGGTAGTAAGAGTGGTGCGTTCATTTGAATTTGTATAGTAATTATACATAGTATGCTAATTAATTACTGAAATGCATAGCTTATTCCGAGCTATTTAAAAAGAGTTATGGTCAAAAAGCGGTTATTCTTTCGACCCCCCTTCTTATCGTCCCCCAAATGCAAGGGTAATTTAATTTCAACTTGGAAATGTTCGGTGAAGCCTATATTTTGTATGACTAAAGTTAAAGAACAATTGATCACTTATTTCTCCAGCTATATGTAAAAATGTGAATTTTTGAAAGTGTCCGGATACTTTTGGCCACCTAGTGTATGTGGGACGGGAGTCTGCATAATAGGCTGATTTAAAATCAGCCGGTCTTATGCACTTAAAAGAGATAGAAACAAACCTTTTCTCTCCGCTTCTTTCCAGCAGTTTTTTTTCTCGATATCACTTCAACTACTTATTAATTACATACTATACTTCGGAAATAACGTTCTGCGATTTTAAAAATCGGCAATCTTTCGTTGAAAACATTTCGGATACAGATTTTTGGGATGCAATTTTATTAACACGGAAGAATTAATTGTTTGAAACAAAATTTGAGTAACTATAGTTTGTACTACAAGTTTCGTCACTAAGGTTCTGCGAATAAAATGTTAAGCGCCCCCCCCCCCCCCGCAGAGCTTCAAACGAATACCGCTCCCCGCGACTCTTTAACGCGGAAGAATTAATTGTTTCAAACATAATTTGAAAAACTATTTGTACTACACACTTCGTCAATGAAGTTCTGCGGCCAATATATGAAAGCCCGAAGAATTTCAAGCGAAGCTTGCGTCCCCGCCATCCCCTCATGAGGAAACATGGTTTTAAACATAACTGAATATCTAATATAGGCAGGGATTCAAGTGAAACAGGCCATCGCAAATTACAATCGCTACTGGAAATGAATTACATTAGAACGTTTCTTGATAAAAACATCGTGACGTCAGCGTGACGTTTGCCTATGAAAAACGAGCTAGATAAAACGTCACAGCCTACTTGGCGAATAAGAGGAGATAGCTGAGTGCTTGTGAGCTCTTATTGGCTCCACCCGTAGTGACGTCATGCCAAGTTAAGTTGATGATAATGTAATTCACTTCCAGTAGCGATTGCATTCGAAGCGATCGCAGTGCTGTTTCACTTGAATCCCTGCCATATACTACTAAGTGTCGTCACTGAAGTTCTGCGGATAAAATGTGAAGATCTGCAAAACTTCAATTGAACACCTGCGCCCCTGCGATTCTCTTGCGAAAAATATATTTTCAACATAATTTGAAGAACTGATTTGTGTACCTACCGCAAGCTTCGTCACTTAAGATCTGCGGCCAAAATGTGAAGGCTTGCAGAATTTCAGACTAAGTTTGCGTCCCCGCGATTCTCTTGAGGAAAAAAAATAATCGTTGGAAACATTATTTGAATAACGAATGTGTACTGTAAGTTTCGTAGGAGCGATTCCATACCAAATCACCGAAAAAAAAAAGAAGTTGGTCGCACGACCGACTCGGATTTTTTTTTAATTTGGTACACAGATTGATGGTATAGAGGTATGAAAAAGCCCAAAAGGAAAGTTACCTGCTCCACTTATTTTCTGAGATACATGCTCTCAAAGTTTGTCCGCCACGTCAAAATACTAAAACAGTAATGTTATTTAATCATTTTTTATAAAAAATCGTACTCATGCAAAATAAAAGTGTTAGATATCTATGGAAACTAGTTACTCCAGGCATTCTGAAAAAAAATACTAGAACGTTCATAATGAAAACTGCCAAGGTACAGGGCTCTTTGAAGTTGTCACCACAAAAACTTGATTTTGCAGATTTTGCTAAAATTCAGGCATTTATTACAAAAAAAGGCAAACAAAACCAAAGGTTTTCTCACTTTCTGGTAGTGTACAGGTCCTCCTTGTAAATTGCTATGCAATAAATTTTTTGGGTTTTTCACTCCTTCTTGGAAATATTTTAGCTTAAAGATAAGCCGTAAGGCAAAAAATGCGTTTTTGGCCATCTTGGCAGCCATTTTTCTCATAAAGGGGGAGCAGTAGAAACTTTAATTTTTTTTTTAAACAAGCCATTGATATGTTAGCTATTCACAGGAAAAGAGTTTACTTTTGGTTATTTCTTCCATTAAGAGATATCCTGCTGACAGTATATGCATGTTTTTCGCGACGCCCATATGCTTTTGTTCCCCCTCTCATGGACTTAAAATTAATTAAACCAAAAAATAATGATATATTTATTATTAGCTGTATTATCTACCCAATATGTCATGAAATTTAATTTATTAAATCATTGAACAATAAATTAGATAATTGATGAAAAAAAGAAAAAGTATTTCTCTGATGCCTGAGCATTATGCATTCATAATTATAAAGCACTAAATACTTTCTTGAGAAATTAATTAACATAAATGAGCTCTAAATATTTATATTATAAGCAATACCCAATCTTGCGATTGGGATACTCCTATTTTTAATTGAAGAATTTCTTGAATATCACATGAATATCAGGAAAATAAATGAGGTCTTTTCGTTTGATATAGGATATTTTATGACAAATTTCATTTGATGGGCTACTAACTGAGCATGGTGATAAAGAGCTATTAATTTCAGCATCGAATTCCATTTTACCTTATTAACAGTTAAATATTTACAAAATAATGAAATAAATAATTTAATATAAAGCCATGCTTGAAGAATTAAAATTAGTGCAAAATTTATTCCCATACTGATCTTTACAAAATTGATATGCGGTGAGCACTGATAAGAACTGACAAGAAAAAGTTTACTCACTAAAATATTAGTTCACAGATACTATAAAGCATACATTCTATTTTCCACAAAATAATACTGCAACAAAGAACAAGGGTATCCTCCTGTTTATAGCCATCAATCAGGAACATTCAATCACAAGATTGGGTATTGCCTATGAGATAAATATTCGAAGCTCCTTTATTTTAATTGATTTTTCAAGAAATTCTTTAGTACCTACCCCTTTATACCCTTGTTCTTTGTTGCAGTATTATTTTGTAGAAAATAGAATGTACACTTTATAGTATCTGTGAACTAGTATTTTAGTGAGTAAACTTATTCTTGTCAGTTCTTATCAGTGCTCAACACATGTCAGTTTTGTAAAGATCAGTATGGGAATAAATTAGTTGCACTAATTTTAATTCTTCAAGCATGGCTTTATATTAAATTATTTATTTAATTATTTTGTAAATATTTAACTGTTAATAAGGTAAAATGGAATTCGATGCTGAAATTAATAGCTCTTTATCACCATGCTCAGTTAGTAGCCCATCAAATGAAATTTGTCATAAAATATCCTACATCAAACGAAAAGACCTCATTTATTTTCCTGATATTCATGTGATATTCAAGAAATTCTTCAATTAAAAACAGGAGTATCCCAATCACAAGATTAGGTATTGCTTATAATATAAATATTTAGAGCTCATTTATGTTAATTAATTTCTTAAGAAAGTATTTAGTGCTTTATAATTATGAATGCATAATGCTCAGGCATCAGAGAAATACTTTTTCTTGTTTTCATCAATTATCTAATTTATTGTTCAATGATTTAATAAATTAAATTTCATGACATATTGAGTAGATAATACAGCTAATAATAAATATATAATTATTTTTTGGTTTAATTAATTTTAAGTCCATGAGTGGGGGAACAAAAGCATATGGTCGTCGCGAAAAATATGCATATACTGTCAGCAGGATATCTCTTAATGGGAGAAATAACCAAAAGTAAACTCTTTTCCTGTGAATAGCTAACATATCAGTGGCTTGTTTAAAAAAAAAATTAAAGTTTCTATTGCTCCCCCTTTATGAGAAAAATGGCTGCCAAGATGGCCAAAAACGCATTTTTTGCCTTATGGCTTATTTTTAAGCTAAAATATTTCCAAGAAGGAGTGAGAAACCCAAAAAATTTATTGCGTAGCAATTTACAGGGAGGACCTGTACACTAACAGAAAGTGAGAAAACCTTTGGTTTTGTTTGCCTTTTTTTGTAATAAATGCCTGAATTTTAGCAAAATCTGCAAAATCAAGTTTTTGTGGTGACAACTTCAAAGAGCCCTGTACCTTGGCAGTTTTCATTATGAACGTTCTAGTATTTTTTTTCAGAATGCCTGGAGTAACTAGTTTCCAAAGATATCTAACACTTTTCTTTTGCATGAGTACGATTTTTTATAAAAAATGATTAAATAACATCACTTTTTTAGTATTTTGACGTGGCGGACAAACTTTGAGGGCATGTATCTCAGAAAATAAGTGGAGCAGGTAACTTTCCTTTTGGGCTTTTTCATACCTCTATACCATCAATCTGTGTACCAAATTAAAAAAAAATCCGAGTCGGTCGTGCGACCCCCATTCGGTGATTTGGTATGGAATCGCTCGTAGCTAAAGTTCTGCGGCCCAAATAAGAAGAACTGCAGAACTTCAAACGAAGCCTGCGCAATTGTCATCACTGAAGTTCTGCGGAAAAATCAGGAAGGTCCTCAGAAGCTCAAGTCAAGTCGTCCGCACGTCTGCTGTGGTCTATATATGGCAATTTTCACGGCACTGGCTACGGCGGCGTCGGCATTATTGCCTGCTGCTCTGCGAGACATGGGCTACGAACGAAACTTTTTTTTTTTTTTTGCTTTCGAACGATAACTTTCTTTTTTTTTTTTCGCGCGCTTTCGAACGATAACGTTTTTTTTTTTTTTCCCCCGCTCAATTTTGAACAGAATTGTTCTTCAGCCGCGATGTCTGTTCTGCGACGTACGTCGCCGATTTAGCAGTATTCTGCTTTCGGGTCTGACGGTTCGGCAAATTTGAAGACATCATTGCAATATTTCAAATTTTAAATGCCTGAACCTGTATTAAATGTACTTACGTGTGAATGCCCGTATTTTGTCATTTGGGAAATTATGAATTTTCGCCCTCCCAAGAATTTAAGTTCGAGGTTCCTCTGATTATTGAGGCATCTAAATTATTGCAGAGGCCGCCGCTTATCTGAATCACGTTTGTTCTAAACAGTTTTGATTCTATAAAGCGGCTGATGCAATACAGCTCGATATTGTTCTGATTGTGAGGATTTCATTCATTAAGGTATCAAACTAGGGTCGGAGCAGTTTTTGTGAAAAATATTATTAAACAAAATATGAATGTTTTTTTTTAGAAACAGAGGGATCTTAAAACACATATTTTACATCAAAATGTTTTAAAAAATCATTCAGTTTCACAAAATTGGCGATTTTTTAGTAAAAATGACTAAAAATTACAGGTTAGGAGAAACGCTCCGTAACGAAAAATTAACCAGTTATGTACAATTTACTTAGATTATTTTACATAAACAAATGTTCTAACTGTAATAGACCGCAGGCTAAGAAATATTTCAAGAATTTTAAGATTTATGCTAAATTACCTGAAGTTATACAGAAATTTGTCTAAAATTATTTACTTTTTCTGAGTAAAATGCCCGTAAATCAAAAAATATTTCATCATTTACAAAACCTGCGGTCTGTTACACTCACAAATACTTACATGTATGCCAAATTTCATGCTTCAATATTGAATAGAAGTTGCAGAATCATGTTTTCCGTAGCGAGAATCGAGCGAAAATACAATTCTACACAAAACGTAAATAAAGATTGGACTATAGGCATTATTACTACAGAAATTTAGTATTCAAACGCTTATAAATTGAGTTCTAATTCACATAGATTAAAAATCCAAGCTATTTTATAATCTTAAAGAACGGGGGTTTTCAATGAAACTATTTGTAGAAAAAGTGTATTTTGATAAAAAATCACCTTTTCAACCTAGTCGGATAATACCTTAAAGGGACTGATTCAATTAACCACTGATTCAATTAAACAACATTCACTGTATTAGCAGGGAAAAAATGTTAAAAAATGTAATTTTTTGTCGAAAACTCCGCGAAGTTCTATACTTTTACTTCAGAGCTTATGACTCTCAAAGGGTTAACACAAAGAAATCAACTTAGCATGGGCGCAGGCAGGGGGTGCAAGGGATGCACTTTCCCCCCTCCCTGGCTATTGAAAAAAGAATTTTAAGTTGAAAAAAAAATATTTTCGTTCTTTTATATTGAAAATTTTTCTTAAAAATATATACTGCTGCTTTATTGATAAAATAAAAATTCATTTTAAGTAAAAAATACTTAGACTACAAAGAACTACGTTAAATAAAATATTACCCTCATATTTATGTTCATGAGTGCTGGGTAGGAAGGAACAAGGAGGTGCACATGCACCTTCTGATTTTTATGTTTTGAATCTAAAATTGAATTAATTCAAAAGGGACAAACTGCAAAATACATACTAAAATTATTAATCTCATGTTTATATCCACAAACGTCGGTTCTCATACAAGGAGGAGTGGGGGTGGGGGGACATTCTCAAACCTGTTGACATTTAAAAATAAAATAAAATTAATTCAACGAGCACAAACTACAAAGTAATTTTTAAAAACTACAGTACATTACGAAAAATATTAATCTTACGTTTATATCCATGTGGGCATAGCCCGGCAGGGGGTTGCAAGAGGGTTCACTTTCCCCCACTGGTTTTTAAAAATAAAATCAAAACATTTTTAAAAGCAATATTAATTTATGACGTTTTGGATATTAGTTTAAAATTTTTTTTAAATAATCATGAATATTATTAAATAGGTAAAATTATACTCATTTAAGCAAATTCCAAATTATAAAATTACAAAAATATTGTAATGAATTTGAGAGAAATAGCACTTATAAATGAAATAACTTAAACAAAGATGAAACTATACACCTCAGTATTTACGTAGAATTAATACAGAAAAAAAAAGGAGAATTTCGATTTTTAAAAAGTAGTAAAACATTGTTTTTGCAGATTTTTTTTTATTTAAATTTTTTTTTCAGTGTTTTTTTTTTTTGCAACTCGCACTTTATACTACACGGCAAGGTTTCTTGACAAAAACATCGTGACGTTAGCCTATGAAAAACGAGCTAGATAAAACGTCACAGCCTACTTGGCGAATTGGAGGAGATCGCTGACTGCTCGTGAGCTCTTATTGGCTCCGCCTGTAGTGACGTTCAGTGTCAACTTAAGTTGCTGTCTAGTATAGAAATCAATCCATCGTGAAATATGAAGTTTTACAATACCTTTATGCTATTGATGTAGAGAAAATTACAACGTTGATGAGGCACAAATAAGCAGGGATACTGCAGACACGTGTTTCGGCGTTGCAAGGAACGCCTTTTCAGTGCATTGAAAAGGCGTTCCTTGTAACGCCGAAACACGTGTCTGCAATATCCCTGCTTATTTGTGCCTCCTCAACGATGTAATTTTCTCTATATCGTGAAATATGTTTACTAAATATTATTTGACTTTTTCTTTTCTTTTTATGATAGAGCAAATTTGACGCAAATTTTCGCGCGAAATATTTCAACTAAAACAACTGAATCGTTCATTTAAAAAACCAGTCAAACTACGAAATTTCTAATTGGAAGAAAACATTTATATCCTGACTTAAAATTATTCTAATGGGATTACATCACTTTTTACTGAGGGAAATACCTCTAAATACGTATCCCTTTTAGTTTAAAATATTGTAATCCTTATAAAGCAGTAAGTTACCGCCCCTAAGCCAGTGGCTAAGATAGAAACATGCAATACACCGCCAACTTGGTTATTCTACCCAGAGACTGCAGTTTCGTGCTTATTAGCACGCGTCAGCCTGGAATAGGAAGTAATAGAAGCAAAGAGAGAGAGAGAAAACTGGTAGCTAATGTAAAATTAGAACACCAACGAGCCAGCTCGGTTACTTCCTACTCCAAGCTGACGAGTGCAAACAAGAACGAAACTGCAGTCCTTGGATGGAATAACCGAGTCGGCGGTGTGCTGCATTGTAATCCTTATCAAAAAATTTTTTTGCAGTCGGGCAAACATCATTTTCTAAATGGTAGAGAGATGTCGCTTGACTGGTTTCTGAACAAAACGGTTCAATCAACAATTCCCGCAGGAAGCATTTCGGCCGAAGAAAGCGAATGGCTCTACTCACCCGTTGAATGATCATGGCTTCAGCCTGGGTGGATGCAGAGGAGCGTGGGAAGAGCGGCGATTCCGTCGGTTCCCGCTCTTTTATACCTCGCTCGCGTGCGTCGGAAAAGTCCAAGGTCGGGCCCCGCCTCGCCCGCGAGGACGATCCACCTGTTGCCCGAGAGGCGCTCTCGCTCATGCCAATTTATTTTTGACACGAAATTGACACGTTTTTCGTGTACATTAGACTTCAGTACATAACTGACACTACTACTGTCAGAGGAACTAATTCGAGGGCGTATATAAGGGGTGGGCCCAAGGGGTCTGGGCCTCTCCCAAAATCAAGGAAAATTGTCCCGAAATAATTGAAGGGGCAAGTAGATAAAGGTGATATGTGACAATTTTGGAAAAACTTACTTTTTACCATGGATGAAGGTAATAAGGTAATAATTTATTGTTTGCAAGCTTTTTCTAAAAATTAAAAAAATTGTCAGATATTACCTTTATTCACTTGCCCCTTCAATTGTGTTTGTGAGTTTACACAATTGAACACACACTAATTTGAATTTGTGTAAAACGGCGAAATAAAAATGTCACATATCACCTTTATCCACTTGCCCCTTCAATTTTAAAATGTGTTTTCACAGAGAAAGGTCCTGAATTTCTCCCCCTTTCGAGAAACATCAACAAAGATAATTTAAAATTGCAGTTAAGAGCCTCTATGCCAGAAAATTTTCAGGAGAGCCCTCAAACACCTTTATATCGCTTAAATTTCAAAAATTTTCTGAGAGTGAGCACCCTACCCCCTCGATTTCTTTCAACGAATTATAGCATAATTGTGAATTTAAAACTTAGATGTCACAAAATTTGTGGGACAGCTTCTGAATCCATACTTTTTTTTATTAGTGTCATTAAAGATAGCCAAAAATGGGTTTTCAGAGCATCAATTTTAAAACATTTTCAGTAGAGGGTTCCCGAACCACAACCCTTTGACTAACGAAAGTCTGAAATAAGCTTGGCTATGATTGGTTACTACGCCCCCCCCCCCCCAAATTCAAACATATATACGCCACTGAACTCCGTTCACCCTCATAAGCAGGGTTGGCAAAGTTTTCCCCACCCCCGGTAAATACCATGGTAAAAACCGGTATTTACCGTCCTGGGAAATACTATGTTTTTCCCACATGGGAAAAACTGATTATTTAAAACATAAATTCAAAACAATCTTTAAAAATGTCAAAATTGAGTTCTAAGTAAATAGCTTGAAAGATTTTTTTAAAAAAGGAAGATCTACAAAATCTAACAATGGAGTGCATTTATTTGAATATTTACATACCACACAGAGTCCCAAACATTTACCAATCGTATTCGTATTCTTCATCTCCCCCTTCCACATTGGATTTTAGCATCATGTAACAAAATACTAATTTACAGGCTTTTTGTAAACCCAGTCTATTTCTAATCTTGTTTTGGATGAAAGAAAAATTAGAAAAAATACGCTCCAGTTGTGCTGATGATGCAGGACATCCCTGAAGATGTTCCATTAATTGGCGAAATTCTGCATCTATTCCGGCTTTACTTAAATTCCTCCACCAAAGTGCAGGTGAAATAGTGTTAGTAATCTCTTCATTGAAAAATGTCTTAGGAAAAGGGGGTTCTTTGGACTTGAATTGTATCGTGTATTGTAAGTACTTTGGTTTTAACCCTTTAAGCGGTCAATTATTTTACCAGAAATGCTTCCAAAAAAGGCATATTTTTTTATTGCATAAAGTTAAGTACCATACTTAACAGAATAAGAATATTAAGAATTTTTAAATTTTTTTTTTCATTTTCAATGCTTTCACAACATTTTTTATTTTACAATTTTGGTCACAAAACCCTGAAATGTTTGCTTTTTTCAAGTACATTCTGCATGCAGTAAAGAATGGTTTACAAATTATGCAAAAATTTCTCTCACACTTACTGTGAATTTTTAGGTTTACAATTTTCCAAACAGTTCGGACAAACCAGAAAAGAAAATCTGAAAATATCGATGCCCGTACGCCGTGCGGGCAAACCAGATGAGGCCAATTTCGGGTAGCACGTACACTGTACAGGCAAACCGCTTAAAGGGTTAAAGCTTGCAAATATTCACGAGCAGATTCCTCCTGATCTTGTGATAACTTTTCACATTTATATATCGGATTCATCAGGTTAGCCAAAAAATAGACAGGGGTCATTGCTTTATCAAAGTTTGATTTCATTTTGCTGAAATGTGGAATGAGTTCTTTACATTTTGTAAATATTACACCTTACACCAAATTAAAATTGTAAAAAAAAAACTGTTTAAAAGGTCAACTTAAAAAGTAATAAAATTTTTATTTAAATTTGAACACAAATTATTTATTGCTTCTCTTGATAACACTCATATTTTTAAATTCAATAATTTTATTTTATTGTGTTTAAAAATTGTGGGAATTAATCATTATAAAACAACTTTATGAGCAAATTTTATGCTTTTTGCAATTATTCTGATTTTGTTATGTCTTTTTTCTGCAGAATAATTTTGAACCTAATGAAAATTTGTATAATAACTATATATTTCTAATTTTAATTTTACACATCAGATAGAGAAATCCAGAATATTGCTTAAATATTGTCATTTCCTAGTATTTACCAGTTTTTCCCTGTGGGATGGGAAAAACAAGTTTTGGACGGGAAAAAGCTAACCCTGCTCATGGGTGTGGGTCCCTCCCATTTCGGTTACACTCACGGGATCACGGGGACACAACATTGGGATCATAAACGATCCCAATGTTTCCTTTAATTAATTTATTATGATTATTGAATGTTACATGCATTTATTTTGATCGTACACTTTTTAATGTTAAAAAAATAAAATAACAATACACACACAATCAAAGTAAAATTTAGTTTATGCATTAAAAATAATAATTTTAGAGAAAAGCTTACAATAACTGCAGATTTATTTACAATTGTTACAGAACGAAAACAAATGACTTTTGCAAGTGAATTTCAAACAGTTATGACATTTTTCAGTATATATTCTATCCAGTTCTCTTGGACAAAAGTTACAAGTCCTGTTCTTTTAGCCATTTTGGGGACTGCCAAAGGGTCTTGTGTGCACTGACCCTAAGGGTCTTGTGTGCAAAAAATGAAAATTCGGGAAAAATAAAACAAAATAATTGCATTATTTTGCATAAAAATCTAAAAGAATAAGTCACAAAATGCCATTAAAAACAAATGGTTGATTAACAAGGTATATTAAACAGAAATTGCATTGGGATCATACATGACCCCAATGAACCCACGAGGGTTAAAGAACACTATTTAAAGGACAGCCATAGAGAAAAATTATTGAAAATTTAATGTATAAATACATAAGAAATATTGAATTATTTTTGTCTTTTTTTTTTTTTTTTTTTGTTCAAAAGTTAATCGGTGAAAGTTTGCTTTGATTTCAACATTCAACACATTTCAACATACATGAGTTAAGCTCTGTCGAATAGTGATCTGCCCATCAGAAACTTTTTATAGATATCTTGACAATGCGGTTACACTGCTACTTACGTTGCATTATATTGTAACTTACATAGTGTGAAGATATCCACGAAACAAATTACGTACAATAATTTCTACAAAATGCAAAACTTTGAGTCTACTAAATTTTTGATCAAATTTTAATTTTAAAAATAATATTTTCTCTAATTTGAATAATTATAAAAGTAATAGGATATTTAGTATGTATGAAACGCTTTCAATATTTACTCTTAAATGATAGGAAGAGGACATCCGAACAAGGGAACCTTTATTAAAGGGACAAAAAGTCGGGTCCTTTTAGTGTCCCTTATTGAGTGGTTCTACAGTATTTTGGAAATTGAAGCACTTTAACTGAAGTGCTACTCTTGTAAGTTGAACTCCGACACTGACTATGTTTTCCCATTTCATACGCCTTTATTAGTTTGACACGTGGGTTTGTATGTATGTATGTATGTAACTCTGAATAAAAGTAAAAAGTTCATGTTCTTCACAAATACAAAAGTAATATATTTAATACTATTATTAATACTAAGGGCAAAACTATATTTCATGTGGATGTATTATAAGTGCATGTAAACTTACCGGATATCCTCTAAAAGCATATTTTTTAGTTTGTTTAACCTATAATTTTTTTAATTATTAGTTTCATATGTGGGTTTGTTTGTGTGTATGTATGTAACTGAATAAAACACAACATTTATGCTCTTTACAAGTATAAATGTAATATATTTAATACTATTATTAGTACTAAAGGCTAAACTATATTGCATGTTGATGCATTATAAGTGCATCTAAAAGCGTATTTTCTTGTTTTTTTAAACTAATTTAAAAATTATTTCCGGAAAATAGGAAAGGGTATTTTCTACGGATTTAAAAAGTTCGAATGCGTTTGTAAAACGGCTATGAATGTTACCCAGTTTAATTCAACCCCTATCACGCTTCTCTATTACCCTAAAAAAGAAGTAAACATTGTCTATGTCGGAGGTTAATTTACCGAAGCAGCGCTGTGCAGTAAAAATCTCATTAATCCGGATTTATTAGGGAGTTCCGATCTTCCGAATAAATAAAGGCGCAGACTAATCAAAATAGCCTATGAATCAGAGATGGATACAGGGGGGGGGGGAGATCCCCCCTCCCTTGAGCGACTCTCCACCAGTAAATTTTCGATACTGAAGTTCAGAAAACTTAGTTTTAAAAGAGCTTGATGCTGTGAGAAGGAGGTTTGGAGCTCTCCCCCTGAAATGTTTCAGCATTGAAGTCCGAAACCTTTGTGATCAATATTTGCGCACCATTATACACAATAAAAATCAATCGCTCTTGAAAAGTTTCTGGATTCGCCCTTGCTATAAATTAAGTCAAAGTATGTTAACTAACTATTGTAGACAGTAAAAATTATACTTTGAAATCAGGGGAATAAAATAGAAAACTGCAAAAGAGAAAATTACAAAATACAAAATACCGCCATTCAAAAATATATTATTTCACCAAATCGACTTTTATTTGTGCAATGTTAAAATCTAAATAGCAGTCCGGATAAAACGAAGTTCGGATTAATAAGGTCTGGCTTAATGAGGGTTTAATGGGGGATGTTTATTATTATTATTATTATTTCACAACAGTAATAAACAGGGCTTCGGAGTCGGAGTCAGACTGATTTTGGACTAATGTCTTTTAATTTCATGTATTTCAATAGAAATATTTCAGCATAGTTTTCGAAATAGTTTGTACAAAAAACTTGAGGGTCTAAACAAGCTTTTCAAAACAAAAAGGTGAAATGCGCCAAACAGCATCATACACACAATTGTTAGTGACGAAAGCGTGTTGACTTTAACCAAATTTTTCTCCATTATGTTAAGATCTCTCGCTTCCACCGCTCGAAACGTATCTTGGTAGTGTTTTACGGATTCCAGATCATCCTTCAATTTATCAGCAGCTCTCTGTCAAGAAATGATAAGAAAATAATAACTATATTTGATGTTTAACTGGGCTATGTCAATAAGTTAATTATTAATACCAGTTTTTTTTATCTGTACTTCAAAATTTTTGAGAGTGTAAACCACTTTGAGCTATACCCTGTTAAAACTACAGGTTGCACAAGGTACCGTTGAGGTTGAACGTTGAAACGTTATAGCACCTACGGCACACCCTGAAGGGTACCACTTGCCTTCCTATAGAACCCTTGAAGGGTTTCCATGTAGTATACTATGGGTGTCTTATGACACCCCTTGGGAGATATAGGGAACCAAATGGCATCTGCAATGGCACCATAGGGTACCATACCCCCTTCAGGGGGTGCCGCTGGTGCTAAGTGGTGGTACGCCCTTAAAGGTGGCTGGTGGTACACCCTCAAAGGTGCCTTGTGCAACCTGCAGTTTTAACAGTGTACAGCACAGAATGCCTACTTTGCAAGTTGATATCATTTTGTTCATGTCAAAATAGAGAGGTTCCCACGCGTAATCATTCGTCTTCAGATTGGCGTCATAACTCGTTCCTCAAACTGTCTCCTCAAAGAAATTCCGCAAAGGGAATCGGTTTGGGGGAGGATTCATGACGTCAATCCGAAGCAGAATGCTACCGAGTTTTTCTGGAATATAGCTTTTATGCTACTCACGTAGATGCACAATGGTTCACCTATTTTAACTGAATATGTATTCCTTCGATGGATCTCTGTCTTTTAGGAAAATTAATTTGCAAAATTGTAAATTTAAATTAAGCAATTTTGAAAACGGAATAACATTTCGTTAGCTACAATAAAAATGTCGAAAGTTTTAACGAAGTTGAATAATTACTATTCGTACATAATCGGTGAATCAGCAAGTCATCGAAGGTGGCTGGACTGAAATAAAGTTATTTCACTTTAACCTTTATCCGGGCGACATATTTACGGCAATTGTTTGTCTCCATTTGTAATATTAATTAGTCTTTCAATGTATTAAAATATTCTATTCCTGTGAGGCTGTTAATCTAGAACCCGGTATTTAGTATTATTCTGAGTAGTTCTTCTTTTTATGGTGCGCAAAGACAGTTTAAACATTTAAGCTGAACAAAAATCGACAGAATTAAAACTAAAAATATTTCTCATGGGAAGAAGTACGTAATTATGTTAATCACTCAAGTGACGTAGAAATTCTTTTTCAGATGTATCAAACTCTGGCAATGAAAGTGACCCTACTACACTGTTGGGAAAACGTACTAAGTATTCATTTAAAATATAAATTAAATGCTCTTTCTTACCACAAAACTCACACAAAAATAGTTTATGTTACTGATGCGTGATGTCATTAAAACAATATTATCAATATTGACACATCATTAAAATTTATTAATTCAGAAGAAAAAATTTCGATCATTGTCTGTGATATTAATTTCACACTGTGCTATTAATCACTACCATATTTAAAGAAACTGTTGGTTGGTTGCTTTAGGTTTATTGGCACAAGAGCCTTCAGGCTATACTGCGCCAAACGATGGTATCCCAGAAAGCATGTAAAAATTTAAAAACATTTTTAAAACTGACACATACATGAAATTCTAACTAATCAAGCGAAAGAAAGGACTGACAATTTTAAGTAAAACCAGAAATATATAACAAAACAAAGACGAAACAATAAGACAAAGATAAAATCACTAAATTAGAGATATAAAACCAATCTCATGAAAGATGGATAAAAATGGTTAAAATATTTAAAACGTATAGGGTTCAAATTTGGGCAGTTACATAAAATATGCAACACAGAAACTGTTGGTCACCATTTGCAACTTTCATCTATCTGTCTATGTTTTTAAATGTTCTATTGCTGTCGGGTTGTCAACTTAGAACTGAGTACTTTATATTCTTCTCGTCTTTTCATGGTGAACTAAGAGCGTTTAAACATCAAGGCTCAGAGAGGATACAAAATCATATCGTGCTAAGATTGATAATGAATACAAATTTCGCAACTGCTGTGCTTTTTGGAACATCCGATCTTTCTAGCTCTTATGTAACTTCACAAGATTTGAAAGGCGTACTAAATACAGCAGGTGTTTTTTTTTTTTTTTTTTTTGAGGAATTCATTCGCTTCTTCTCCTCCTTTTCCAACTACAATTATTATTTATGGAATTAATAGCGGCAACTCTTCCACAGAGAAAATCCAGGATGGTGAATTATAAATTACTCAAAGGCCTCCTGTACACAGTTTAAAATTTTAAATTAAGAATAATACTTCAATCTTTTTGCACTTACAGAACTCTTTCGACTTAATCATAGTCAGAGAGATCTCAATCCCAAGCCCTCACAAGTATAATTGAATTTATGAATGTGATCATTGGGCTATATAGTCAAGGTGGTATGCACGCAAGGACGGTCTTTTTTTCTGTTCTTTTCTTTCTTTCATTCTATTTTTTATTCCATTTTTCTTTTTTCACGTACTAAAAAAACATTAATGGATTAAAAGAAAACGAAATAAAGAGGATGAAAAAAAAACATAAAAAAACATTTTTTTTTCATCCAAAATTGAAAACAAACTTCGGTAGGCCAAAATACAACCAAGTGCATTGCTAAATTTTTTCGAAGTTCTGTTTGTCCTTTATCAGCCATACATAGCTATAAAACCTAAAAGGATTGTATGACGCGAAATTGGGTCCCCGATACAAAGTTGGCATCATTTGTTTTTAAAGTTTTCCTGTTTAAATTTATGACAAAAATTATTAAGTTAATATAATTGCCATACACTTTTTTTTTTTCAAAATCAAGTATAACTTAGTAATTTATATATTTATATTATTATGTCAATTAATAAGTTCTTTTCAATGAATAGTTTCTGAGCAGGAGACTAGATAAAATCGAGATTCAACTTACAAAATTAGATGAAAAGTAGCTTTTGAATACTTTTTGTGACTCTTTTAGAAAAAGTTAATATATATGTATAGGAGATACGTGTGAGCTTCCTGTTAGTTTATTTCAGGCCAGTAGAGCATGTTGGTTTACTAGGCATTTCAGTTGATCTATCATTAACATGAATTTATTACTTTCAAAAACTTTTCCAAAATAATCTTTTATTTTTTCATTTACAAAATTACAGTAAACCCCCGATTATCCCTAGGTTATCCGCAGTTCGGACTATCCACGGTTCGGATTGTCTGCGGGTCTTTCACACTTTTGATTTATTTTCCTTCGGTGATGATTTTCTGAAAGTAGAAAAACTAGAGCGCATTATTGGTCGTTTTTAACATTTTAAAGATATTTTGTTCCATTCAATATTATCATTTTTATCAGTAAATTTAACCCATTAATGCCTGACATTTTTTTCCAAAGATATTTCGTATACTGGTTACAAACAGTGTTTAATGGACAGAAAAATAATTAAAAAAATAACCCGTAAGAAATTTTTTTTTTTTATTAAGGAAAGAAAAATCGTCCCTTAAAAGTTACGATTGACCCCAGAGGGTACATACTTATTTACTGAATTTTTTTCTGCCTACGATATAATATTTAAATAGAAATTTTATGAGAAAAATTAAAATCAGCTGAAATTGTGAACGATGTAATTTTTGATAAAGATCATATTAAAACTGCTACAGAACACACTTTACAATGGTTATGTGCTGCAATCTGTTAATAACGAATTGAAACAATACAATACCAAGGTACTAATTAAACACTATTATTTGGTTGAAATAGTCATTTTGGGAAATTCAGACCCTTTTTTGGACCGTCCCTAAAAAGGGACGCTAGGCATTAATGGGTTAAATATGTATGTTGTGTTATTGACTTTTTTCAGCTATTACAATATTGTCATTTGTTACCTGTTTTTCAGATTGACCGCGGTTTTCACTTCTCCGCGGTTACCATGCTGGATAATCGGAAGATTAGTGCACTTAATGATATTTTATGAACCCTTATTAGCATTGTTCCACGAAATTGTAACGTTCCAGAAAGTTCGGGCACGGAAAAGCTGATTCGTAGAGTTATATACTGAATAATTTTGCTATTTTTTATTAAAAAAAGAAAAAAATATAGGTGCGGTTAGTCGCGGGATAATTTTGTAGTCTATTTATTGCATTTGATAATTTTCAGCTTTTAATCACTTTTATATAAATCCCAGCCCAGTTTCATACTTATATAGATAAAAGTTTAATTTTTTACTGCAAAATTAGCTGAAGAGTCATTTTTAATTTTTATACAAAAGCCATATTTAACTAACATTAAACAAATAGGAGTCTTTTAATGTTTTCCTTTTTTTCAGTACTTTTACACATTGCTTCCTCTGTTTGCTGATTTCCTTATGTTTCATCACAATGCAAATTTTGTTCTCATGACGTTTTAGAGTTTCAAACAAAGATCGTCATTTTGAAAACTTCTCAGCACTTAATGACAAATAGTGATAATTTAAATGAATAGCAAATAAAGCTTTATGTCGTAACTTTTGATTATGAATTTAGCAAATGATTCGTTACTTTCAGCAGCGTATAAAGCTATTTATTTCTAACACTTAAAAAATGCTTTTTCTTTCATGTCGAAATTATCTTTCTGAAAAGTTACTATTAAGTAGATTGTTGAAGAAAAGCTTTTTGTTTCGTTTTTGAGAATGATCACAGATAGACTCATATAGTAATATTACACTATGTATAATACTTGCAATTACTATGAAGAAAAATGCTTAAAAACAACTTTCAAACCTTTTCTGAAAAGGAAAGTTATTTGATTTAAAATCCAAATAATACGACATTATGCAAATAAAACAAAAACTAAACACACCTGCATACTTGAAGTTTAAAAAACATTTCATTTAATCTGCTGATTAATCATCAATTTGGTCATCTTTGACTATTTTTCTAAAAAAGTTTCATTGCATTTTCTAGACTGAAATAATGTATTTAGACCAGTGGTTCTCAACCTTTTCACGGCTAACGCCCCCTTCAGGAGTGAAAAATTTTCCAACGCCCCCCCCCCCCTTATGTCAAAAGTGAAGGGGTTTCAAAAAGAGATAAAAAGCTTAAAATAATTTCCTTCCAGAATTTTACAAAACGGTTAAACAACATATATTTTTCCTCGAAAGACATTATTATGTTTAAAAAAG
>JAXGGA010019563.1:0-19862 GCA_038373865.1 Uloborus plumipes
TCCATATTGTTAATCTATGAGATTTCCTCAACGAAAATCCATCGTCAAAATGCGGTCCTCATATTTTGCATACTCAACCCCCTCCAGCGCCTGGTCTATAGCTTAAAACCAACGCTCCAAATTTCCCCTTCAAGCTACGAGAACGATCTAGTACATAATCAATTCTCTTTATAACACGCTTAAATTCGTTGAATGGAAGCTACGCCAAGTAGAATTCACATAATCAATTTGTTGGACGCCACACGGAAATTCCAAGGCATGTAAGTCAGATAAACCAGCAATGGGATACATTTTAACCAACGCTCATCATATTCAGAGTTTGAACTTATTTTCTGACAAATTTTGAGATTTTGAACACTAAAGCTCTAAAAAAAGGGGGGGAGGATTTTTCGAAGCCTTTTTTAAACAAATTTCGAAACTTATTCTTTAAACCAAGAGAGGAAACTACTTTATATCACTATGTCGCAATATGCACCATGCATATTACGTCATGATGCAATCCGCACTTACTTTATATACATAGAAAATTTACAATCATGGCGTCTATGTTTTTTATTTATTTATTTATTTTTTTATTAGATCTACTCTACTTAAATTACTTTTATGTTGTAAAATCCCGATTTTTACACCAGCTACTAGATTTATAAATAATTCTCCTAGCAGATATTCTTTATAGTAAAATTTGAAGCCTAGAACTATTTAATGGAACTAGGTTCAAACATGAGTCCAATCACTGACGTATCTAAGCAGGGGCAGTTCACCTGGGGTCATCCTTTCGGGATTTCACGGGCCCACGATGGGCAAAAACACCTTTATAAAACTTTGTACAGTCGAACCCCGTCAATTCGAGCACATTTACAACCCAACTACGGCACGTCATTAAAATTTCATGACTTAGAATAAATTTTTCTAGCTTTTGGCATACACAATTAGTTTGAACTAAAATTTAATCAGTAAATGTAATATCATAAATGTTTTGCATGCATTAGAGTTTTTAAGAATAAATCAGTAAAAACTAGTATAAAATAGTATTCTGTAAAACCTTCTAATGCTGTTATTTATTTTGTATTATTTATTTATTTTTATTTTATTTGTTTGTTTTCTTTTTTTTTTAAGTTATGTGACTTCTGTTGCTCGGATGCGATGTAAAGGATTTTTCTAATTTATTTAAAACAAGAGCAAATGTCAAGATATGCTCAGAGTTACATTTTCTCTCTTGAATAATAGATAGACTATAAAAGTGGGAGAGACATAGAAATTTCTTACGTGCAGTATGCGTGACTATGTTGTAAAAGATCTTGACTAGAAAGTTTTTCCAATTGCCAAAACTTGATGTGTTTGTCGGCTTGCGATAACAAGCTTTAGCTGAAGGACAATTTTCCCCTTTAAAAAAAGAACTTTTTTTAACAATGGTCAAAACTTTCGTTCCTGAACAAATGACTTGAAAATTTTCTCCGAAAAAAACCCAACAAACCATGTCAGTTGTATTTACCTTCTTAAAGATACTAGTTTCAAAAGAGAGCTTTAAAAGAATAAAAAAAAAATCGAATGAGAAAAAGAAGGTATAAGAGTATTCCTCGAGCGCGGAGTTTCTTTGAGAAAAAAATTCGATGCCTGAAGAGAAGCTTTGTTCCGAAAAATCTGCTCCTGAAAAAAAAAAAAAAAGATCCTGATGAAAAAAGTAAAAAAACCGAAAAAGATACACCGAATAAAGAGAATAGAAGTAGAGCAAGAAAGGTGGCGCGCGAAAGGTGGGGGAGAGGTTATAAACGTCGTTTTTCTGCCCGAAGAGAAAATAAAAAGGACGGAAATATAGAGATTCTTCTTTTTTTCTACGTCTTTAACAGCGCCGTCTAAGAGCAAAACTGACGCAAAGTCTACCACTGAGATCATCATCATGTTTTTGGTATGAAATATTCAAATCTGCCGTTGGATGAAGAATTCCAAATTCCGTGTTGTAGAAAAGTCATTTGCATTGAAATAGGTGCAATGGTACGATTTTAGAGCATCGGAGCTTTGAAGAGATATTTCTTCCAGCTGGATGACTCTTGGATGGATTTTGAACAAATGTTGAAAGATCTGTTAGAATATTCAGTGACTAACTTTTTTTAAAGAGAATCCTAAAAATATTAACCAGCTAAATGCCTGGCTTAAATCTTATGTACTCTTAAAAAGATAAGAAAAAATGTATTAATCAATGAATTATTCAATAAATATCTAAGTGGGCAAGTCAATTACAGATGCAATACAAGATAATCTTATTTTGTGATATACTGGTAACTAATTGCTCTTGCGATTCTTTATCCTACATAGTATAGTTGTGGTGCAGATAATGGAACACAAAGACGCATTAGAATGTACTACTACCTCATTGGTGCAGTAAGCAGAGAATTCAAAGGCTGTAGACATAGCCCTAAATATTTTAAGAACACATTCCAATGAGAAATTACTTATGCTTTTCTGCGTACCTAAATGTAGAAAATTGACTTAAAATATATCTTCTCCATTTCGTAAGACGCGCTCTACCGGAAGATGTACTTTTTATGCAGCAACATATGCTTTTATTTCTTTTCGATTTTTCTTTTTTTCTAAGGGAACTACTAAGGAAAATTACCTAACTTCTACTCTCGTTTTACTTAATTTGGAGGCTTCTGGATAACTCATGCTAATTTGAATATGGAATTTATCATGTAAAAAAATAAAATTCGACAATAACAGTAGAGAGTGCTCTTCAGCCCGTTTTAAAAACGTTAAAACATCTTATTAAAGCATTAATACTATCAGTTTCAATTTTGTACAAATTAATTCGTCATTTTTGGATCAAGGATAAGAATTGCATTGTTTAGAGACAATGACCCTTTACCAGTACCCGGCTAAGACCTTCACCTATACTATTAGCGTATAAGTGAAATTCATTTTAAAAAGTGATCCCAAGCGCCATGATAACTTTCAACTAGGTAAATAATTTGCTTTAAGCGGTTATTAAAGGTATTATTCCCTTGTTTTTATTAATCATACAATTCCTAGCAGCAGCATCTCATTGGCTGATGATTGGCCACTCATCGAAACCCGATGAAATTCTCATCGGCCGATGATCCAATATGTCTCATTGGCCAAACAGAATCAGAGCAGCAAAATCCGATGAGTTTTGCTCGAAATACGATGAGATTTGGAGCAATTTACGAGTAGAACAGTCCCGTGCCGATGAATTTCATCGGGAAACTTGATCGGAAGAATATCGTTTTCTGATGGAATATAGCTCGGCTTATTTTCCTCGGGAAAGTTGATCGGAAGGATATCGCTTTCCGATGAAAAGTAGCTCATCGAAAACCGTGCTGGGATACTGATCGGAACGATGTCATCGTGCGTTACGGGATCAGTTTACGAGGAGTTCGATGATCGGCCGAGCAAAATCCGATGAGTTGATGCTACTTGGGATACTTTATGCAAGTAGATACAGAAAAACAACTAAAATGTGAGTGGGAAGTTAAAAAGAGAATGAGTAGAATCATTCAGAGTAAATTCCTTGAATGACAATACCCATTGTAACTTAGTCCTTGAAGCTTATCACTGATTTGAAGCACATAATGTAAGTAAAATTATTTACTAATAAATAATTAGTTTGCAAGGCGAGTAGTTTTATTTCAATATCATTATTAAGCTTGATAGAAAATAGTTTAATGATTATCATATTGTCACGTGTTTTTATTTGATGATCTTCAGTACAACTAGGGTTTGATTTAAATTATACAAATGACACATCAAAATTTCCTAAAACATACCAATAGTTACAGAGGTTTAATTATTTTAAGATGTTAGTTAAACAAAATTTAAACACATCCTTTTTGTACATAATGCTGTTATTTTCATCTACACAAGAGATGCATTCTAGAAATGAACGAATAACAAGAGCGTAGAGAAAGAATAGAACAAGGATCAAAAGAACGAATCGGTGCTTTAAAGAAACAAAATCCTGTAAAAAAGGGAAGCAAAAAAAGGACAAAGATCCAAGAATCTTTTTAAAGAGTGGTAAACATCTGATTGGCGGAGCAAACGGCTTGTTTTTCAGCCAATTACGAAGGCACTCGAAACACACAGACCTGCTACGCATGCTAATAGCTGGAGAACACAAACTTGGCGAATAAAACAGAGAAACTTTAACGATTTTTATCAACCGTTGTGTTCTTTACAATTTCGTCTCTTCTCATACGGTACATTTCTGTTTGTTTAGAAAGAAAATTATATCAAGTAAAGAAAAAAGGTAAAAGTAGTTGATAAAAGAATGAATTTTTCGGAAAAGTCGCAGTCGATTTGAGACTGACATGTTCCATTTTTTAAATTAAAATATACATCTTTTGCATTAAGGAAACAAATTGAATCGATTAAAAGTGATTAGAAAGAATAACTTAGTCTTTCATTATTACTAACGACCCTGTAGCGAAATTCAGTACCTTAAAAACAAATAAAAATCATGACCATGAGCTATAGAATCGCAGAAATGGTGCCGCTGAAATGTCTCATAAATACAACTCAGGGGAGGACTATTTAAAGACTTTAAACTTGAGAGCTAATAATCAGTTATCACTTATGTAATGGAAGATAAGTTGATATTGAATGACAAGAATTGTACAATAGATAGTCACAAAAATACTTCTTTTAAAAAAAGTAGGAATTAAACTTTAAAAAGAAAAAAATAACACATTAAAAAGGTAAATCATACTACAAAACGTCTTGCAAACATCTTGACTAATGCTATAAAAATATACTCGAACTTTATTTACGTACTAAATTTTCTTCAGACACAAACTTGTTGAAAACGAAAATGCTTAATTTTCCAGTTAAATCAATTAAAATTTATCAGTCTATAAAAAATTATAACACTTTTTTCAACATTTCTGCACCCCCCCCCCCTCTTTGTCCAAAAGTGTCACACTTCACCTTGCCTCTCCACCCTTTCCACATGTCACATTACTTTTCATTAACATTGTTTTATAAAAAAAAGTACGCGATTCGCGAACCCGTCCCTCCCCCCTCAAAGCATGACACCATTCGTGAACAGCACCCCTCCCCCTCCCCTCCCGAAAAAAAAAAGTAATTTGCCATTTAATTATTTCAGGCCAGAAGAAAAATCACACATCAAAATACACGTTCTTGGTACTTTAACATTAGCAGAAAAAAAAACTGGGAATCAAACAAAAGGAATTGTTTTTCTGTGAATTTCGTCAAACAATGCAGAGAAAATAAGTGGACAGAAAGTTCAATACAGATAAAAGAGAGAAAAATTCAAAACATGTCGTTCATTAAGAAGGAATCAGAAAAATGCTCTTTAACCCATCATATTAACATATCTCCAAAGAGATGAAGAAAAATCTTTTTTTTTCCAGAATACTATTTTTTTTAAAAATAGAAGCAAAAAAATCTAAACTCATTAAAAAGATTTTTTTAATGATATTATACAAAAAATACCTTCGTAATAATTCAATAATACCTTAATTGTAGGGGGGGAAAGGTAACCACTTTATTAAATGTTAATTTTCTTTAAATATATTTGATTTGTAACTTTCAATTCAATGAATTAATTTTAACTGCTTGGTTAAGTATTTCAATGTGATATATATATATATATATATATATATATATATATATACTAGCTGACCCGGCAAACGTTGTTTTGCCATATAAATAATTTCCTAGTAATTTCTAGTGTAGACAAAAAATAGCTTACTTATTGTAAGTATGTATGTATGTATGGTAGAATGTGTATATTGTATGTATGTAAGAATGTGGTATATGCGTGAAAAAAGCATGGAGCGCTGTGAACGATGAGGGAATATAAAAATAACAAAAGGCAAACATTATTTTTAAGTTATTATAATTTATTCCTTAAAATTATATATCATTAATTAAACAATTACGACAGTAACACTATTAAACAATATCAATCTCTTAATGCTATAGCGTGAACAATATTTTTTGTTAGTCCATCTTTAGCTAACACAAACAAACTGGATGGTTTACCCACTCGAGAGCATGCCACGTATAATTGTCCGTGTGAAAAACATGGTGTTCTCAAATCTAAGCCACAAACAGACATCGTTTGACCTTGGGATTTGTTGATAGTCATTGCAAATGCCAATCTAATCGGAAACTGAATACGTTTGAATTGAATTGGCACATCTGTAGGTATAATAGGAATCCGTGGTATGAGTATATTTTCACCTCTGAACTTGCCATTTAAAATAGCCAAAAAATCACGTTTTTCATTAATTTTTGAATGAATAATCTCGTACCGTTGCACAGCCGGGTCGGGTTCAAATTACGAAGCAAGATAATTGGAGATCCAACCTTTATTTTTTAAACATTTGTGTCACTTTAATGGTCTTTCATACCCCCCACCCCCTCTCGCAGTGAATAAAAACTTTACACAGCAGATTTTGCCTAATAACTCAACACTCATGGTGTTTGATACATTTTATTTGTTTGTAATGATGTTTTTTGGTCACAACCAATATGAAAATCACAAAAAATAGTTACTTTAATTTTTAACATATATTTATCTTCTTCAGAATTTTTGACTTTTAATTTTACCTTGAATTTGACGTAAATGCAAGGTATAAAATACAGAATTTTATAAAGGTACAAAAATTAACATAATATAATTGATAGGGTATATAATTTTTGAAAAAATAATATAAGTGCCGCAAATCAAAAACCATTTATTGCCACAATCGATTCAAAGCCCCCAAAAATGGTGCAAACGTCTATAAGAAAATTCTACAGCATCGAAGGACCCCATTGCCAATTTTAACAAAGATCCGACCAAAACTGCCATTTTGTACTATAAAAAAATATGGGGTAGATCCCCATGAAGGGATGTACCTGCATAAGGACATTACAATCATTAAAATCATTCAAAAAAAAAAAAAAAAAAAACATGCAGCTGTTCGAAAAAATCCTTGCGGGCCTGGATTCGATCTCATTCCATCAGGAACTTCAAACTGACGCGCAAAACCACTTGACCATTGGGTCGCTGATTGAAGTAAGGATTTACGATAACACATATTGTTTTAGTTCAGTAGATCAGATGTTATGTGCGAACAAAAAAAATTTATGGGTGGACTACCCCTAACATTTAGGGGGATGAAAAATAGATGTTGGCCGATTCTCATAGATACTGGATAAGCACAAAAAATTTCATCAAAATCGGTCAAGCCGTTTCGGAGGAGTATGGCAACGAAAACTGTGACACGAGAATTTTATATATTAGATATATATATATATATATATATATATATATATATATATATATATATATATATATATATATATATATATATATGTGTGTGTGTGTGTGTACTATTCATGTACTGTCATTGAAATTAGAAAAACATTGAAATCTTTATTTAACATTTCTATTTTTACTATCAAAAAATGTTTGTTAAGATGGAAAAATGACTCAACTATAGTTGCACTGGAACGTCTTGAGACTGTACAAACAATTTTCTTTGTTTTAAACCTACTTTATTTTAAAAAATAAAATTAAAAGTAATGATAATAACAATGTAGTCAAGCAGTGTAACTTTGAACCACGATTTACCGATTTTAAACAGCCCCACTCATATTTTAATAGTTTTATAGAATTTATCAGGGTAAAACGGTAGAAAATCTCCTCAAGTATTGCAAAATTAAGAAATGGTCACTATTATATCGATTTAAAATCGAATTATTAGAGAGGTTTAATGCTTTCTTGCCCTCAGGGAAAACTTAGAGATGTTAGAAATGGGATGCAAAATAAATTATTTTAATGGAAGTAGTGCAAAATTAAAGCATAAAAAAGAAAGTTGCAAACACATACCTGATCCCTACACTTCACAACGCCACAAGACTCCCATAATTTATAATATTTTTGTAAGGTATTACAATGTAGGAAGATTAATTTCACCAACTGTAAAAACATCTGTTGAACAGAAAATTTCAAAAGAAGTCCCCCCCCCCTCCATTCCGTAAGTACTCTTCCAAAAGTTGCAGCATATAAAACTATTTTCTAGCAAATAACTCGTGAATTCACTAGAAAACGAAAAGGATCTTTCTGGTATACTGGTTGTTAAGGTAATTTCAAAAAGAGGCGTGGCCGTGGCTTTAGAGAGCGAGTTAGTAAGCGAACTCTGAAGTTTTTAAACTTATTTTGGTACTGATCAAAGGAGAGGAAAAGAGATCGCAAAAAATATATGTTGTTATTTGACAACATTATAACCTGAAATAATAATACTTGCTTGCAACCTAACTTGACAATGACGTCACGACGCGCAGAAGAAAAACCGAGTCAACAGATAAAACCATCGATGTATAATAAATCGATGGATGAAACGTTACACTTTCTTAGCGAATTAGAAAAGATCGCTAACTCTCTGTGAGCTGTTATTGGCTAGCATGTTCGGTTCAAATGGACGTACGCTTCCGCGCTGAGCCAAGCGTAAAATTGAAAATGTGTAAACATTTACAGAAATTATGACCAAAAAAGGCTTCATATGCGTACATGTAACAATCTAATCCTATTTATAAAGCGAAGGGCCTAATTTCATCCAAAATTCGGACACCGAACTAAGAACTACTTCCCCTTGCTTGGTCCCAGCCTATTTCTCCATAATCAAGAAAGGTTACAACCGAGTATAGAAACATTCAAACAAAATCATAAATCATCAGAACCAAGAAAAGTTTTCAACTGTAGCAAACTAATTTAGAGCAGAGAAACCGAATGTACATGGTGATTCTAAATTGTTTTTACAAATTAAGATCGGTGATAGTACACATCCAGACGAGAATCTTCAAGAGGATGTACCAGTCGTTCCTTTATTGAAGTCAACTGCACAACAACAAGCGTGGTCGGTAATTTTTGAGCACTTCCTGTCAGTTTTCACTCAGCAATAAATCTGATAGGAGCAACTTTCGGTATCCATTATTCACTTTCTGAATACTAGGTTGGAATTGAAGGGACAAGTGGATAAAGATGATATGTGACATTTGAATTTTGACAATTTACACAAATTCAAATCAGTGTGAGCTCAATTGTGTCAACTCACTAACACAATTGAAGGTGCAAGTGAATAAAGGTAATGTGTGACAATTTTTTTAATTTCTAGAAAAAACTTTTAGAAAAATTACTACCTTATCAGTTTCATCCATGATAAAAAGTGTTTCCAAAATTGTCACATCTCACCCTTATTCACTTGCCCCTTCAATTCTAATATTCCTCTTTTCCGTTTTTCAGAAAAGAAGTGCGACCCAATTTTTTTGTACAATTATAGGTCGTCTGGATGATAGAACAATATCACCCCTCTTAATTTGAAAAAACAATTCAGAATCAGCCGGTAGAAACGTAAAATATTTTTTTTTAAAACAAACAAGCTCGACAATACGAGTAGAAACATTAGAATCCATACTTCATCAAATAAAGCATATTTATTTCCAAACAAAAAAGAAATACTCATATATATTTATATTTAAACATAAAATATAATGATAAATAAATTAAAATTTTATAAAACCACATAATTTATTTAATAAGCCTCTCCCAGAGCTTCACACAATCTCAACGAAATTTAAAACTGAAGCAGTCACAGTAAAATCTTCATTTCAGATAGATGAAAGATCTACTAAGAACATTAAATTTATCTTTCATCTCTTAATCTATAAATTCCCCCGAAATATAATCATAGTGGAATTTTTGTTTCAGCAGCAATTTTTACAACTAAGTAATTATTTAATGCATATGCTTACCAGGAGTGTTATTTATCAAATTACACTTTTTTCCTTATCAATCCAACGTCATTGTTTTACTTTTAAAAAATCCCTCATTTTAATAACTAGATTTTCATTTAATCTCTACCGTCTCTCGGGAGGGAGAGAAAAGGAAGAAGTATCTGAAGAATTTCGTCTTCTTATTCTTTTTTATGTACGGCGTTCTGATATAATTTAATTTCTTTCTCATAATCTTTTCCAATATTGATTTAGGTGGCGGAATAAATGAAAAAATAAATGATTAAAAATACAATATCGGGCGAACGGCATTCTTAAAGGTGAAGCCTGACAGCGCCATTTCTCAATGCGTCAAGTTTTCCATTAGAACGCCATCATTTCGAGATTGCGATTTTGACAATGCTTTCATTCCCTCATCTTCTATTCATGGAAAGACATTTTTCATACGAGGATTATTGTTCCGAGATTGACGTATTTATTGTACATGAATACAGGTGAAATATAAAAATTTGTATTTCTGGGGAATGAAGTTGAATATAACACAGAATAGTTTTAAAAATTAAATATCATCCATTAGAACAACATCATTTAGGGATAGTGATTTTTGATAACACTTATATTTCCTCATATTTTACACGCAGAAGGACATTTTTTATAAGAGGAATATTGTTTCAGAATGGTCTTATTTATTGTACATGAATACAGGTAAAATATCAAAATAAAGTAAAAAGTTAAATGGCATACAGACCAGTTTTAAAGACTTAAATATCTATTAGCATGACCTTATTTTAAGATAGTGATTTTGACAATGACTTCATTCTGCATCTTTTATTCGTAAAAATGCATTTTTAATACTACTTATGGGTTCGGGATGGCATATTTACAGTACATGAATATAGGTTAAACATCGAAATTTGTACTTCAGAGGAAAAAAAATTACACAAAATAGTTTTAGAAGTTAAATAGCATCCATTAGAATTCCATTCATTTCGAGATTGCGATTCTGACAATGTTTTCATTTCCTCATCTATTCATGAAAAAAAAAAAAAAACATACGAGAATTGTTGTTTCGGTCCATACTGTAATTTTTCACATTAAAGATGTTATGTGCAAAACATTTTTCAAATTACAGAATAGTATTCCATCTTTTATTTGAAAGAAATCTATTTTGGACTCGATCCAGAGAACAACAAATATGTTGCCAAAATTTTAAAACGGTTACATAAATCTTAATTACAGAGTAGAACCAAAATAGTGTCTCGAAATACATGTCTTTTTGCAACCTCCTATCCGTCTAAATTCCTTTCTCATCTGCTTGCAGTACTTTATATTCCTGTCATTCAACAGTTACAAACAAATTATTTTAATTGTGAATTTATTTTACCTGTTCAGCTTACTACCGAGCTTAAATGTATTCTTAATTAAAGAGCCACACAGAATAAATAAAAGAATTAAATACTATTTTGGTTGAAGATATCTAAAAAATAGTTCAGTAAAAAACAACATTTAGTTAACGAGCCAAATATTATTTAAACTACGAATTTTAACAATATAAAACAGCAGGCCGAAGTAAAAGCTTGTACATTCGTTTTTACTGCGGATGAACTCTCAGCGAGGAGAAAACAGTATTACGAGAATAAGCTGTCGACCGTGGAGGAATCAACTAATCCAACGTTACACGGCACACTTTTGCAAGGTTTTCCTTGTAGTTTTGAATTTACTGATTCTCTCACTAGTTATGTAACAGAATACTCACAATGCAACTTCCTTCCAAAATTTAATTTTTAAATCAGGCTATGAAATGTATATCGAGAAAATTTTGACACAAAACCGACGTTGGATCAAAACCGACCAGTTCGTCAGTGCAGAAAATTTTACAGCACAGCTTGTTTAAAGTAGTTAGAGATATGAACTATTTTGAGCAAAGTAATGGCGAACAATAAATTTAATAAAAGCGCAATAGTACTTCATCTAACAGTTAGTATTTTTTAACAATTCAGGTATACAGAGTTTAAACAGGGCTCAACAAAAAAGATAAGTTATTTAACATATCACGACGAGAAACAGTTGTTTTAGAGAATAGGATTTCATTAAGCTAAGTAGCAGAAAAAAAAGGCATTCCTCATTAATGTGGCAAACGTAAATAAAACGATATTTTTCAAAAATTTGCAAACATAATTATAGTCAAGGTTACAATGAACTCCTTTTTTCAGAAGGTTTCTGGTAACACGTGCATTCTACTCTTTGCAAATTTGTGTATTTATTAAGCAGCTTGATTCACTTTAATTTTTTAGCAGAGAAATACTAATTTATGTCTTATTTTTAACAGACCACAAAAAAATGTAAAAGAGCTTAAAATGCGGCAAAAACGTGTTTTACTCAATTCCCACCGGTGAGTAAAAGACTAAAAGAACTGAAAAGCATTTGCAGATCAAACTTTTTTGCTAATGTTTTTTTCAAAAAGGAAAAAATATTTGCAAGCCTATGTTCACAGAATATTTATACTGTTCAAATTGTGTGTGTTTTATTTATTTATTTATTTATTTATTCATATTAAATGATAGGGCAGCAAAAGAAGGCTTAATATGGATTGTTTTTTTTCAAAATGCTCCACAAAACTAATTCAGTAGATATTGAAGAAAATAATTTAACTTTCATTCACAACCCTGAATAATAGAATTTGCAGAAAGAACTACTCTTTACTTGATTCTTCTATCTCTTATACTACAAAAAAAAATTACACAACAAAAGATAAAAGACAGATTGATAAACTGATGTGTTCAATGATTGAATCATGCATTAAGCCTCGAATACTTCTTTATGCACAGAACGGCAAATTCTTTTCAACAATTCAAAAAAGAGTTCAATCTTCCAATTGCTGTCAATAATTCCCAAAAGCTAACTTTTAAAATAGGAGTGGGCGAAAAAAAAATTACCCCTCTCCACATCCCCCCAATCGAGATCAGAGCTTAAAGTGCTCGTGACGCGAGTATCGATAAAAACGGCAAAACAAAACAAGAGCAAAAGGAAAAGAATAAAAGAACATCAAACTACGTTCGAATCTCCACTTGCGAGAAAGAACGCAACGAAGCGTGGTCCTCAGATATCGGAGAAGGAAAAGAGACTGCAAAGGAAAATGCTGCCACGACGAATAATAATAACGGAAAAAGAAACGGGAAAAAAACGATAAAAGGGTGGTGGGTGGAAGGACAGTGAATCCAATACTCGAGGTTGCAATCAAAGCTGGAACGTGCGTTCATTCACGTGCGAAACTAACACCGAACAACAGTTGGATGAGAAGGATATGAAGAAAAGTACCAAGTTTGTTCAGAACCAAGAATGAGTGGAATCGAAAGATTTTTAACATAATGTGAACATTTTGAAAAGGAACTAAGTTTATTCAGAACACAAGGTAGAAACATAACTAAAACGAGAAAATCAGAAATTTTTGAAAACAATAGCAGCATAATCTCATCGGCCGATGATCGGCCATTCATCGAAACCCGATGAAATTCTCATCGGCCGGTGATCGGATTTCGATGAGTTTTCATCGGGAATTGCTCCAATATGTCTCATCGGCCATTCAGAATCCGAGCAGCAAAATCCGATGAGTTTACGATGAGATTTGAAGAAATTTACGAGCAGTGCAGTCCCGTGCCGATGAATTTAGGATCAATTTTGGATGAAAATACGATGAGAGTTGGATCAATATACGAGCAGTGTAGTTCCGTGGCGATAAATTTTGGATCAAAATACGATGAGAGTTGGATCAATTTAAAGAAAAAAGAGAAAAAAAGAAAAAAGAGCGCAGTTTAGTTCCGTGGCAGTGAATTTTGGAACCTCTTTTTTATTTCCCCCAACCATTTGCGACTGGCCAACTCCAGCATCGAACCCGAGTTATCGGCGCGGAAAGCCAACGCTCTACCACCACGCTACCAAGTCTACGAGTAATGAGATCGACACTGCATATTTAACAAAAATTTGAGATTGGGAAAATTTTCATCAGAAAATTTGATCTTTACAACCTCTTTCCAATGAAATCTGTAGCTTGGCATATTTTCATCGAGAAATTTGATTGGAAGTATATAGTTTTCCAATAACACATAGCTCGGTTAATTTTCATCGGGAAATTTGATCGGAAGGATATCGTTTTTCGATGGAATGTAGCTCATCTTATTTTCATCGGGAAAGTTGATCGGAAGGATATCATTTTCCGATGGAATTTTGCTCATCTTATTTTCATCGGGAAAGTTGATCGGAAGGATATCATTTTCCGATGGAATTTTGCTCATCTTATTTTCACCGGGAAAGTTGATCCGAAAGATATCGCTTTCTGATGAAAAGTAGCTCATCGAAAACCGTGCTCGGATACTGATCGGAACGATGTCGTCGAGCGTTACGGGATCAGTTTACGAGGAGTTAGTTGATCGGCCGAGCAAAATCCGATGAGTTGATGCTACTTGGGAAAGTATCAAGTTTGGTCAAAACGAAGATGTTCAAGTAGAACAAAAGTCTTTAAACAAAAAAAAAATCACAAATTTTTGACAGTGACTTAATTTGTTCAGGAAAAAGAATCAAAACACTTTAAACAAGAAAATTTGAAAGTTTTGAAAAAGTATCAAGTTTATTCTAGAAAAGTAAAAACAAAAGACTTTAAAGAAGAAAATCAAACCAAAAGAGAAAATCTAAAGATCAAAAAAGTTAATAGAACTGAAAGAGTTTAAACGAGAAAAAAATGAACATTTTCAAAGGGTAATACGACTGTTTAGAATTACAAAATCTCCACAAGCAAAAATAAAAAAATAAAAAAGAGTAGTCCATAAAAAAAACGAAAAAAGAAAGTTAAACAGTACAAAAAGTGTTGTGGTGCAATATGTTTTTTCTTTTTTTTTTTTTTTTTTTTTTTTTTTTGTAGTTTATATGTTATGCAGATAATGAAGTTACACCAGCTCATTAGACATCAACCACGTTGTCAACATTAATAATAATAATAATAGTACAGAATAAAAGCACAACACTGAAATTTTTACATTAATTTAACGTCATTTCAAGACAAAAACAAGTAAAAACTAAACAATTTCTGTATTTAATAATTTTCAAAAATATTATGCTTATTCAGCGCATGAAAAAAGTTTAAAATAGCGTATAGCAGTATGTCTAGAACTTTAACTTGCGGGGCAGCTCGCTGAAGCATAGCTCCTGCACTTTTTTTCAGTTTTATGAGAATGCTTGCTTATTAGACAAAATTCTAACTATATTCAGTTCACGAGGAAGATAGACTAGATGTAAATAAAGAAATACGCCATTTGGCGAACTCAATCAGGAGCTTAGGTAGTGCTGGAAAAAATTAGTGCCAACCTGATGGCGAATGCGAATACTATTGGTAAACCTTTTTAGTACTTTTTCGTTATAGATACGTCACTTGACACATTTTTACCTTTTGACGATTTCAACTTACGTCGTGCTATTGCAAACTAAACATTTCGCAAACAGAAATATTCAACAACTGTAATTTCTAAATTCTAGGGTTGTTATATACTCTTTTACAATAGTTACTACAAATATATTGCTTTTTTATCAAATAACAAAGAAAGAAACTTTGAAGTATAGGATTAAAAATTAAAGTACTTTAAGAAGAAGATTACAAAAAAAAAAGTCGGAAAATAAAAAATCAGATATGTACAAAGTTTGTAAAGAGAAAAGCACAAGAGAAACAATGAAATGTAAGTTAGAGAACTTTATGAGTCACTATAAACTTGCATACTCAGGAGATTGCAAAACTAAACATAAATCCCAAAAGCAGCATTTATTTCTTGCTCACTGCAGCCAACAGAAAATTTAATCTGAAAAAAACATCAGAAAACTTTCGGACATGAAAAAACTTACACAAAAAGAACGACTGAAAGAAACACATCAAGGTAGAAATTTGTACTACGAAACCTGTGAAAGAAGTATCAACTTCTAAAGTATACTTTCTCCATCAAATATTTGCTAGATTTTGATATTTTTGCACTGATTGTGGATGATGATTTATGACTTTGTTTAAATATTTGTTAGACGTTTCACAGTGCTACGCAATGAATTAAAAACACAGACGTACCAAAACTTACCTCCTTCATGCCTTAATTCAATACCAACTTCATTCCAAAAATCCACACCCTATTTTGTACGGCCTCAACCACCAGCACAGACCAGAGATATCAGTAACTAGATGTTTTATGCGGTTGCTGGTGAAAGAGTACAGTAAACTCCCGATTATTCGCGGTTCGGATTATCCGCGGATCATTCGCACTTTTTTTTACACAACTTACTTTATTTCTCAACTCAAGCATCTAAGTTTTGCTTTGGTAACTTACGTTACACACTTTGATCATAGCGCAAACAATTAAATAAACAATATTTACAAGAAAAATATTGTTGTTTGCTTAGTACACACGTATAAGATAGAAAATGTAACACAGTTAACATTGTATTGCCCTTTCTTTATTAACATCAAACATTTTAACATGTTTTGGTAACTTACGTTACATAGAACAGAGCCTTTTAGAGATCGACATAAGTCATTTAAATTAAGTGAAAACACTTGTTTCAGCAATTCACAATATTAATTTAAAGTGTAATAAACTATACTCTTCCTGTTTCACATTTATTTAAAGGAAAATATTGAAACTTACCAATGTTGAAAGTTTGGTCATTTGCTTCATTAAAAATGAAATTCTCTAATACCAACTTCAAAGTATTGCCGAAACTACAAAACTTAATTCCAGACAAAAAATTATTATAAATAAGAAATTTCTAACATTTTTAAACCTAAAAATATGCAGAACAATTACATTGCTCGAGTTTAATTTTTTCAACGCACTTGCATGGAATTGCACATTAGTTATTTTTTAAAAACATTTCTAAGCTTTTCAACACATTTTTAATTTATACGTACCTAAAAGAATTTTTGTAGTAATCATACAAAAAATTAATGTGCAGATTAAAGTAAGTCTTTTGTACCAACTGTGAAAACACATAATAAAATATTTTCTCACAAAATAAAGTAACTAAACAAAGCTCCATGCAGTTTCACTGCGGGGATCTTTTTGCGAGAAGGTACTCAAGCAAAAATGGAAATTCGATAAAGCAGTATGATGGAGCCCCACCCCCCTCCCCTCTCAACCAATATACTACTAGGGAAAATTGGGATGCTCCAAAACGCTCCGAACCTTTGCTTTTCGGAAAGAAAAAAGAAACGCTCAAAGATTATTAAATTTCTAGGTAAGAGGGGTAATATCAGACGGTAAAAAGCGCGATCGGCATTAAGAGAGTTGAAAGCTGACAAATTGCGTACACGCCCACTACTGGTCGAGACATCTACTAAAAACACAGAGTTGATGCCTAAATGAATAGAAAAAAATTGAGTCGCGTTGTTGCATAGGTTCATGAAATTCAGCAGCTTAAAAGTTTGTCCATAAACATAGAGTTATTATGTAAAGTTTAAATTCAACGTTAAAAATGCACAAATATGCAGGTACACTGCAGACACGTGTTTCGGGGCTACAAGGAGCCCCTTTTTCAATGCAAGAAGTGTGAGCTTTAGGATGAAGAATCATCCGATAAAAGCGGTAATCCGATAATAATCTTTTATCGGATGATTCTTCATCCTAAAGCTCACACTTCTTGCATTGAAAAAGGGGCTCCTTGTAGCCCCGAAATACGTGTCTGCAGTATACCTGCATATTTGTGCATTTTTAACGTTGAATTTAAACTTTACATCGATCGCACAAAGGTATTTATTTTCTTCATAGAGTTATTACTTCGTTTTCAAGAAATTATGATGATTTTGAAGAATGTAGACAAACTATTTTTTGGCTCCTTTTCTCCCGGGGTTATTTTTCTCCCGATGTTTTTGAATCATCTTCTGAAATAATTACGTAATACGTACCATACTACGTAAATGAATTCTACTTTCTCCAGCAGGTAACCAATTTACCAATCATAAACAATTTTCTGGGCTCCAACTCCAGCAAGTTAGTCACTACAATAGGCAAACGGACATGCTTAAAATATCAATGACACATAATTGGTGCCCCCTCCTTGAAGCTAGCTGATACATAATATTCCTATCAGATGCACTTGATGGAAAACCCCCGAGGCCGCCCCATTCGAGGGAATGTATCATCCATCAGCCCCGGGCTTTTGTACCAGAATCGAAACGTTCCACACATCCGCAGAATACAGAACAGGAGCGGCATATGCACAGGTGCGATGGAATCACACGCCACGATCAAAAGACACCCGATTCCAATTATATCTCAGCAGAATATTCGACATTCGATCTGCAGGGGAATCGCCTCAAAGGGAATCGGTCGAAGAAGTCATGAATAGGGCAGTTAATGGATTTTGGAATGCAATGGAACATGGAATTGTACAAGGAATGTTATACAGCTACACCTTCAATATTTTTCCAAAAAACCGCGCAGAACATTCTTGCACTATTTCGGTACTTCATCTAAATATCTTTTCACAAGCATAATAGGAAAAAGTTCCTCTACTGATACATAAATAAATGAATAGGTTGACCAAAAAATGAAAAGACATTGATAGAAATACGTTGAATAAAATGTATATATATGTATCGCAGTATATCGTCGGCTGAATACTGCAACTAGGTAACTACTTTTTTTTTTTCACATCGCTTCAAAGAAACTCAACTTTTTTTTTTTCTTTTCGCGACTTTTTGAGAATGCTGTAGACTTGACTTAAATCAAAATTTCATTTAACTAGATATATTTAAGTCCTTTTTTAAACGAAAATTTTGAATAAAAGTGGTAACATTTTATGATGCTCAAAGTATAGTTAGGCCTACAATATAAGTGGCTAACTGACAAGCAGATGCAAAGATAGTTGGATAAATAAATAGCTAATATTTAATAAACCAAAAGGAGTAGAGGGTAAAGAGATTAAATAGATAAAAGAAAAGCAGAAAAAAATAGAGAACAAACTATAGTCATATTTAAAAAAAAACAATCAAACCGGATAGAGCAATTAAGGCGCCTCGATACCCTTGCCCAAATTCTGAGACGGCAAAAACACGAAATCGGTGGCAACACAGTGGGTGTATCTGGGAGGGATTAACTCGAATTTTTCGCACTGCTAATTGGTCTGATTTCATGATAGACAGCGTCAATCATTGCGTTCTTGAATGGACGGCCATAAATTTAAAGTGTCCAGAGTCGATCGGGTCTTCTTTGCGGTTATACACAAGCTGAGGGGTTCTGTTCTATTCTAAAACCAGTTTTCCACCCGACTTGTTTCCTCCGACGGAAAGGCTGTGAGCGCTAGGAGGATAGAGGGGAGCGGGGAGGGGGGGTCCATTATTTCCTTCCTTCTCCTTTTTTTTTCTCGAAAAATTTTGAACCACGTTCCGCTTATGCGACATTAGATCTTCAAACCGAATTATTTTATTTCCTTTGAAATTTAAGGGAGTCATTAAGTAACGTTTCCATATTTATTTCAAAATTTGTCTCATTTTAACTGGTTAAAATTTATTTATTTGTTTCTAAATAGTTTTTTGAAGTGAGAGGGGGGGGGGAGCGGAACACTAATGATCTTTTCAGCTTCACCGATAAAAATAAACCGAATTCTAGGGGATGGCGATGTAAGCATAAATAAAAACATTTGGTAGTTATTGTAGTGTGTTTTTATAGATGTTAGTTTGATTAATGTTGCAAAAATAGAGAAGAATATAGATAGAATTTTTCGAGCACACTCACTCTCCGTGCGCGGATTTCTCAAGCAGTTTAGTACAAGAAATCTATACTTTTTTCCTTAAGATTTTTCCATCCATCGAAAAGAAAAGCAACAAGATGAGGAACGTGTAAGTTAGCAAGATAAAAAAAAAAAGGAAGAACGAAAATTATTGTAACAAGCAGAATTGTAAGCAACCAAAATCGAAAGTAAAATTGATTTCTGGAGAACACAGTAACATGCGTACGCATCTATAATTCGAACATGGAATCGTTGTTGGGGAGGGGGGGGGCAGAAGGATACCATATTAGTAACCACAAATATTTTCAAAAAAATACATATGAGGTAAACAGTGGTGTTCATAGGAATTT
>JAXGGA010019564.1:0-19861 GCA_038373865.1 Uloborus plumipes
GAGTACCCCAACTAAGAGCAGAGAATATGGCAAGACTGTGGGGAAAGCAACTTTCCTGGAAACTATTGAATCTCTTGAGTTCGAAAGCATCTCCCCTGGCAATGTGTTCGTGTCCAACACCTTTGACAAAGGAATTACACGAAAACAATACCCAAGTGTGAGTCCCCTTTCTTAGTTTGACCCTGGTTAATAATGCTGCTCTTCTCTATTGTTACCTGCATGACTGGCAGGACCGGTGTAACAAGCAAGCCCTGGTTAGGACTGTCATAGGATGCATTTCTTCCATAATGGGAGTAGGAGCTGCTTTTGGACTAATTATGTACTTCAATCTGGAATTCATCGGAATTAATCTTGCAGCACCCTTCCTAATGTTAGGTAAGTACTCATTCTAGTCTATGATGAAGTATTTGAATTTCATTCCCACTCAAATAACCATAATCCGATTTATTACAAAAACTAATGAGTTAAAATTCCAGCAAAAATGATTCTTATCTTTTATTTTTCGTTTCTGTTGAGAGATTTGCATTTAAAATTAAGTGTACTTCAGTTTTTTTACCCAAAGAGAGAAAATTGTCTATCTGTAATTTTACCTGAAGCTATAGTGATTTTTCCACAACTGTATCCAAGGCGAATAAAACCTTTACATTCTTAGTATAACTTAGATTATTTTTCTAATCAAACTAATGAATACACTAAATATTGTTTACGGAACAATATCAGTGCCAGCATTAAGTTCTAAATGTGACTATTTCAGTGAATATATTGATTGCAGATTGAGTGAGAACTCCTAAAAACTCTTTGGGCAAAAATCACAATTTCCAAGGTTTAATTGGATGATAGTCCTAACCTTCATCTAAATAGCCATTGATGACACTATAGATAACAGCTAGTAATTACCGTAAATGAACAAAATACTCAATGGAAAATGTCATTTATTATTGCAAACCAGTGCTAGGTCATTTCAATTATGTAGGGGTAATACACAACGTAATTTTAAAATGCATTTGCAGCATCGCTGAGCATTTTCCCCTGAATTCAAGCTCCAATTTTTGATTTTGCCATTCTTCTCCACCACATCCCTCTTCGAGATTACCCTAAGTTTTTCTTTGTACGTAGTTATGTTATATTCACGCAAAGCATTTGCCCCTTGCAGTATTTGATTGGCAATTTCTCCTCACCCTGCCGCACTCTTCTTTTCCTATAGATTCTCAGCTTCATCCTTTTCAGCATACTGGGAGCTGAAAACGAAACTATATTCGAATTCACGATCGGTTTCGACCCTTTAAATGTTTATCATGGGAAATGTCCGCCAAATGTCCTCTTTACCGATCTCTACAACCGAGATGGTAATATGTCTCTACGAATTCGAACTTGTATGCACATTTATAATGCAACACTGGCTGTAAAAGTTATTTTAAAACCTAGGCGGAAAGTTTTTTTCTTTTAATAGTTTGAGTAAATTATTTTACTGACTCTGGTATTGAACTTTTCAATTCATCTGGATATAAATTCTCGATTAATGTAAATTTTTTTCAATGTCTTATAATTTAGAGCATTTGAATCAAAAATTGTTGGTTTTGTTTGGTGATGTGAACATATAATTATTTTTTAACCACAAATACTTTCGATGTCTCGATTGTCTTTGGTTCTAACTTAAATTTCAATTTTCCCTTTCAATGAGTTAAAACCAGTTTTGTGTGAAAAACACACACACACACACACACACACATATATATATATATATATATATATATATATATATATATATATATATATATATATATATATATATATATATATATATATATATATATATATATGTTTATATATTGTCTTATTTATTTTTTCAAATCGATTGGCATCGTGTTCCATTAAATTTTTACCATTTTTTTTTTTCAAATACGTTTTCAAAATTTAAATACATTTTTTTCAGATGTTGCGGGAAAAAATAGGAAAAAAAAAATTACCAATAAATTACAAAAAAAAAAAACTTCCCCGTGAAAAAATGCATATTTTACTTCACTAAAAAACCTCAATTTAGGCCTGAAATAGTAAACTACATTTTCCCCAAAAATTCAATTTAAAATCTATTGCATATCCGTCGCTTATTCCGTTAAAATTTCACGTTAAACATTAATGAACGGCATTAAAAAATACATACAGTACAAATCTGTTTATCCGGACCAACCGGCACCAAAGCCAAGCCGGAAAATCGATATTCCGGGTAATATTGATAATGAACCAAACAAATCTAAATAGAGTTCTATCATTTTAGGAAAAGAAAAAAAATCTTATCTCTGTTAACTAGACTTAAAAAATAATAATAAAAACTGTTCACATCATTTCTTAACAGCCGAATTGGTTCACTGACTTCTATCTCAAACACAAGTAGCGTTTGAACGAGGCACGCTCACGCAAACGGTTTACCATTAATAGATCAAAACAAAGAGCGAATGTTTGTCGTTTTGTCATTACGTTCTTGTGATAATAATTTTAAATTATGTATATATATAATTCGAAAGAAATAAGAAATATCCGGATGCCTGGATATCCCAGGACAGTTAAGAGTTTTTATAGTACAAAATATTAGAAAAACTGCAACCAAAATACAGAATGAATTTATACTGGAAGATATGTATTGTAATGTTCCTGGAACCAGCCGCGTTCCCCACTTAAATTTTTAGGAGGGCGGAAATTCTCAATTTGCCGAATGGAACTCAGGATGAATGATGAAATACAGGTATACAAACATACATACATCTAATGAAAATAGACATTCGGGAATGTACAAATGTCTATTATATCCCCAAATTTACCGAATCATTAGACAAAAGTTGCCGAATAAGAAAATTTTTTTACGAGTATGGAGCGGCAGAAACTGATATTGAACTTAAAAAGTTCCACACTCGAGGCTGAAAAAATAGAATAAAAAACCTGATTTTCAAACATATTTCTTAAAATAGGAACGCATGATACTGCTTGTGGTATAACCGATTCAATGTTATACTGAGGTAAGAAATAATGGAGTTCTACTATGATACATGTGCTTCGTCAACGAGTTTGTTCCAATTAATCCGCCTGTTACGTTGGAATTTATGTAGGATTCAAATTTTCCCGTAGGCTTGAATGGTTTTTTTTATTTATTTATTTTTTTTTTAAGAGAACATATTTTGCATGTTTTTTAACTTTAAGTTGTGAAAGAACATTTTCGAGCGAAAAAAATATGTGTTTGAGAAAACTTCTTTCGACATCTTCAGCTGATGTGATTGAAGCATATTTTATAGAAACCGACTCACTTACCGACATTTCTTCCTCAATTTCAAAAGCTGCCCTCTTCTATTGTTCTTAACACTCACACATATTTCCACAGATAGCATAAATGTAGCAAAATTTGCTCATCCTGTGATTACTACGTTCCTGTATTGATTAACATTCGGCAAACAATTGTAAAAACAAATATTTGGCACAGTATAGCCAATAGGGGCTCTTGCGCCACTAAACCCAAATCAACCAACCAACTACGTGCATGAATCTTTTCGTATTTTCAAAACTTTATACCATTATTTTCATTGTTTTATTGGCAATAATATAGTTCCCGAACGGCAGCTCTTCATTTTGAAAGCTTCATAAATATCATTTCAATCAAGAAAATGTTTCCCGAAAAATGTGCTGTAATTTGCTGTTAAAAAAATCAAATTGGTTTAAAAAAATCGTAAAGGAAGTAGAATTTGATGTAAGGAATGTAAATAGTAGCCTCGTACTTTGTTTTGGGAGTTGACTTTGCATTATTTGGACTGACTTCGATAAGAAAAGAAATAATTTAAAATTTTATACGTGCTCGTACATGCAGCAAGATATACGTGTTTACCATTTTTTGAAATCATTTACTTTATGAATAGTGTAAAACCAAAGATATGTTCAAAAAATGCTATACTGGGAAAGTGTAGTCAGAAACTTAACGTATTTTTAACGTTGTCAAAAGCTTGAAGATAGAATATTTTTCTTCTTACCTAGTGACTTATCAAACTTGATGCCAAGACTCAGGTGGCACTTAACCGCCCTGTTTCCAATTTTCCCCTTTATGTACAACACGGAAGTGAATTCTAAGTATTTTTGGAACTTGTTCACCATAAGGTCAGTTTAAAGAATTCCTATCAGCTGCAGTTTCATTTCGTCTTCCTTACAGCAATATTTTTTTTTTCTTACTCTATCACGATTATTTCCCAAAGGTAAAGAGGCGCTGTTTAGGTACTAGAAATTCTTCCGTCTCCTTTCATTTCCTCTTGAAAGTCTTCTTTAATGATCGAAGTCCCGATTGTAGACACCAGCAGGCATGCTGTAAGGGAGAGTGGGTCACCGAAATACCCTCTCCCCTTCGAAAAAGATATTTTTTTTCAAGTGTAATTGTTTGTTTTAAAATAGGTGTGGAGGCGAGAAAAATAAGTACAAAAAGATATACGTAAAGTTACGAAACATAAAGGTTAAAAATATATAGTGTGAAAGATTCTGTTCCATTATTATAAGTTCTTCTATCTGCTTTCATTTCCAATTTTTTCCAAATGGAAGTATTGTATGTTTCAAAATCGATGATGGAGGTGAGAAAAATAGAATGGAAAGATAAAGTATAAAATATGAAAGTAGAAAATATATATTGTGATCAACAGTGCCCGAATATCAGTTCTCTTCATGGTTTACCCTCTCTTATGCCAGATTCGCAAAAATTACGTAATTTTTCTCCCCATTCTTCTACTGGTTTTTTCAAAACTGTTTTTCCCTTTAACAATCACATTTCCCCATTAATTTTTTTAATTTGCATAGTCTGTAATATTTATAGGACGCAAAACGCGCGTCCTTATTTTTCTTTCTTAAAAAGTAATACCTATACTTTCTTCAGTAATTAACTATGTAAACTTAAGACAGTAATCAGGGACAACATTTTGCATCGTTTCAAAACTAGTCCCAGACGCGCTAAGGATTTTAAATTTAAATAAAAAACATCTTAATCAAGTATTTGAAATAACTAGTTTAGTTTAGTTTTTTTTTTTTTTTTGTGTAAAGCAATTGAGAAATAAAATCAACTTTAATAACTCAACGAAATATTAATATTTTACATTTTACCTGCACCAGCTACCCGCGAACCAGTACTGGTGACCAAAGGCCATATTTGCTTGGTACCCCTATGCCATGAAATGTTCTAAAAAGTGTCCTCATGGCCAAAAGAACGGAGGGTTGGGGGGCCAAAAAAAAAAAAAAAATATGGCTGGTCCACAGCATTTGATATTAAAAATCATACCTTAATCCAGTAATGGATTTATAACACTTGAAACTGCTGTAGTATTTATGAAAAGCCTAAAACCTTTCTCGAAGATTATAAAAGCATATCAAACATTCCAGGTATGATGTAATCATACTGAAATCTTTTTACATCGCTTACTTTTGAAGCAACAAAATCTCTAACTTGTCAAAAGCCATAAAAAATATCATCTTTCTATCTCAAATATGTCTTCTCTGCTTTCGGTTTAACAGTCAAAGTGCTTGTCCGAAAAGACAAAAGTTTATTCCTATCCACAAGAATCCGGTCTCCGAACAATGCTATCACGTTTTATGCAGCTTTTGGTCTCTTTTGTTCACTAAGCCACGATTTACGGAAACGAGGCAGCAATAGAAGGTCGCTTGCTTTCATAACGTCCAGGACTGACTGTATATTTGGTGGCTTCTGTTCAGTTGACAAATTCCTCCAAGGATACTTGGACAATGTCCACGAAATTGCCTTATGACTCGATGAGTAACACTATTTTTGTCTTATGGGCTCGTTTCGCGGGTATTTCCATCCTAACATCAATATGTAATTCAAAAAAATGGGGAGAATTCTTTTCAACTTGCATCACGGTAATGGTTCATTGTACGATTAACTTGCTCTTTCGTATGTAAATATTTTCGAGTGTTTGGAGGAATGGAAAGATTTCGATTTGTAAGAAAATTACTTTTGTGGCATTTCCTGAAAAATTTCAGTGATTTAGAAAGCAGAATAAATGAGGAAAAAGGTGTAAAGATAGCTCTAGACTTGTATATAATCACACAAATACTTAGTTTCTTAAAATTGATTTTTGAATTGAATTGATTTATGCAGCTTTTGATCTTTTTTGTTCACTAAGCCACGATTTACGGAAACGAGGCGGCAATAGAAGGTCGCTTGCTTTCATAACGTCCAGGAGTGACTGTATATTTAGTGGCTTCTGTTGTTTTGACAAATTCCACCAAGGATACTTGGACAATGTCCACGAAATTACCTTATGACTCGATGAGTAACACTATTTTTGTCTTATGGACTCGTTTCGCGGGTCGTTTTCATAACGTCCAGGAGTAACTGTATATTTGGTGGCTTCTGTTAAGTTGACAAATTCTACCAAGGATACTTGGACAATGTCCACGAAATTACCTTATGACTCGATGAGTAACACTATTTTTGTCTTATGGACTCGTTTCGCGGGTATTTCCATCCTAGCATCAATATGTAATTCAAGAAAAAAATGAGGAGAATTCTTTTCAACTTCTTTTCGCATCACGATAATGGTTCATTGTACGATTAACTTGTTTTTTTTTTGTGTGTACATATTTTCGGGTATTTGGCATAAAAATGAAAGCGTTCGTTTTGCTAGAAAATTACTTTTGTGGAATTTCCTGAAAAGTTTCAGTGATTTATAAAATAAAATAAATGATTAAAAAGATGTATGGATAGCCAAAAGCTTGCATATAATCACATAAATACTCAATTTCTTAAAATTGATTTTTGAGTAATGATTAAAAAAAAAAAACTTTTTGGGGAATAAATCTTATTTATGTTCAAATCAAGACATACCTGAAAATGTCAAGTGAAACTTCGTATGTTTCACCTTAATTTGGCTCTGAGTGTAATGTTAAATGTAGGTTCATGTAACGTTATTCGTTATGCCAACTAGAGATGAAACAGATTATAGCTAGTCATCGAAGTTGATACGAATTTTTTCCAACATGGAAAGTATTACTAGAAAAATATATTATATGGAATGATATATTAAATACAATGTTTTGGAATAATTTAATGTGTGACTCATACTTCAAGTCAGGGACGTCAATTCAAGTTTTTCCAGAGGGGGGGGGCAAGGAGTAAAAACACAATACAATTTCACCAGAAAACAACAAAAACCATGCCCACTTATATTCAAATACATTGATTTCTCAAAGTCGGGGGGGAGGGGGGCAATTGACCACCCCTGCCCCCCTCCCTAAATGACAGGCCTGCTCACAAGTGAAAAAAAAATTGCCGCATTAAAAAGAATCTAGAGCATTATAACTCATTTAAAACCAAAATTTATTATTTTACAATCCTCCTTGGTAGTCAAATTTTATATCAGGTAGTGTAGCAATTCAGTAAAGGAAACATTAAATGAGCAGACTAACACAAAAATTTCTATTAATTTCAATTGTAGGGTTGAATAGTAAGAAGTTGCTGTTTCCAATTCATCTAAGAAAACTACTATTGAAAACTTATCAAATAATAATAATAATAATAATAATTAAAAAAATAAAAACCAGCTGTTCATTCACTGTTTGGTCTACCCTTTACTAAATTTGATATCAGCTACAAATATAATTTATAATGTTGGGGAAAAGTTCAAAAAGCATTCATATTGGGATACGCACGTTTAGCTTATTTCAGCCATCCTGAAGTATCAAAGAAAAATGCAATGTGCATATAAAAATGAGACATACTCCATTTTGTATTAAAAATCATCACACAACCACTTTATGTGTTCAGTTGCGTGACTTGTAAAATTTGAAAAGGAAAAAGGAAAGCTGCTCAATATCCTAATTAAATATCCAGTAAAAGTAGATATCGTGTTTCCAATGGTTGACATTGTTACGCGCATTTACTTTCTATCAATTCGTATGCTTTTTATCTCTTTTTGCCCTTCATTTAAAAATCTTTCTTCTACATTTTTTTTGTCCATTGAATGTTTATTGTGGTAGTTTTAGTGTATTGTATTTTAATAGAGTGGTAGTTTTCCTTATCTTATTTCAATAACTTTATTCATTGGACATGCTTTTTATGTCTACCTTTGTCGCAAATTTTCAAGTATTTTTTCATGTTCAAAACAAAATTATGATTGGGATACTACATACTTTATTGCATTGAAATAAACAAATTTAATGACGGCAACTCAAATTTCTCATCATTAAAAAAATCTGATTTACAGCCATGCACTTTTCTAATTTAATAATTCTATTGGTAGGAATTCATTTTGAATCATCGCGAAGAACATAAGCGAACGTTTTGAGGGGCGGGTGAAGAAAATCACAGCTAGCTTTCAATTTCAACAACAACTGAAAGATAATTTTACTGTAAAATTTAAGTGTAGCTTGTCTAAGTATGCAGTCATTATGTAAATTATATGACTCAATAAACTAGCTACATAGTCGCCATTGAGAGGAGCAACACGAACAGTTCGTCCCTCACTCACTAACGGAACAAAGAAGTGAAGTTAGTTGACGCATTTTGAATATTTCTTACTGAACCAAATAAGAAAAAATATAATTAAAACATATTTTAAATAAAGACTAGTCTTTAAAATTCTCCATTAGAATGAAAGTAATATGATGTTTCGAAAATTTATACATTGGCAGCCGCTTGTATGAATCACGTTTGTTCTAAAGAGTTTTGATTCAATAAAGCGATTGATTCAAAAAAAAAATGGCTAATTTGATAAAACTGGATTTTGTTCTATTTTTGGTGATTTGATACATTAAAGCGGCTGATTCAATAAAACATTGCTTCAATTAACCGTCGTCCACTGCATCAGATTCAAGAAAACACTTTGTAGAACTTACCTTCAAAGTAAGAACAGCATCTCATAAAGATCCCAATTATAATACAATAAGGACAACAATTTCTAAGGCAAAATGCAGTATGAAAATTTCGGGTATTAATCTACTGTGTTTAATGACGTGATGAATGTATTTTAAATAAGATCTCCCGGGAAGCTTTACTGACCAGGAAAGTACGCGATCATGTAATAATGATTTTTTTTTAATGAGTACCAATCGAAAGAGCATTGTAAAACATGTATGTTTCTGGACGCACGCGTTTTTGCCTTCGCGCCCCCGTTATCGAAATATAAGGTCCAAAGTCAGCTAATTTTTTTTGAAAAATCGCCAATTTTAGCGAGTTATAATGAAACTGGAAGCTGCGGTGCGATTACACTATTTGCATCCAACGGAAAACTTGATTCCCATTTTTGGTCATCTGCAAAGCTTTTGAAAGACGGCTTTACAATAATCTTTTACTTTACCTGTGCGAGTTAAAGCAGAAAGCTACTATCAAGCCTATGACATGGAAAGCAGAGAGCTTTTTAAAAAGGAAAAACAATTTTAAACAACACATCAAAATTAAATTGTATCGTACTATTTGCGATTAAAGCAGGTCCCTTGTTTAAGCGGAGTCCCCCTTGTTAAGGGGTCCTTGTCAACAGGAGGTGACAACTGAACCTCCTGTTTTTTTTAATTATTTTTTTAAGTGTTCGTACAATTCTGTAGTATGGGTGGGGGTATATTTAGGGTTTTTAATTGTAAAAATTGCAAATATAAATTTTTTCAAACCACTTTTCTTTTGGTGGGTCCCCTATAACTCAAAGTGAGTTCCCCTAAACATTTTTGTCAATTGCATCACTGGGTATGTAAAAATGGTCTTTCAAAAAAAAAAATGCTCAAAATTTGATGAAAATGTGTTCAAATAAAAAAAATCAAACAGGAATGAGGTGTTTTCTCTGAGATATTTCGAAAAAAAAAATGTTCGCTCGAATCGAACTTGCTCCTTCAAAAGTTATAGGTGAGGACAGGGGGAAAAATTGGAAATTCGAAATTGAATGAAATATTATTCAAATCAAAAAGTCGAGTATGGGAGTGTATTGTCCTCACTAAGCTCTTTCGATTAAAAAAAAATCAAATCGAACTATGCACTCAAAAGTTATTGCGGGGGGGGGGGGGGCAGAAAAACTGACCAATAGACAGACTGACAAGTACACAGTTTCCGCAGCTCAAAAACCAACTTTCCTATTTTAAATTTTTCTGTGTATTTAATTATTTTTATTAAGTTGTGCTTTTTCTTCGCTTGAGCGTTTTTTTTTTTTTTCAGTGCATCAGGCCTTCTTTCATGATTTTTTTTTCACCTATTTTCTACTTTTACAGAGCTAAAACTTGTATTAACTTTAAGCTAAAACTTGTATTGATTTACAATTTTGTTAGTCTTTTCCTACCCGTTGAACATATAGCAGAACTAGTAAAAGTTATTCTAGTGTTTTTAAACAGTGCGAAATTAACATGCAATATGTTTTACATTTACGTTACAAAGACTTTTCGCTACAGTGACCAATTTGTTTGAACGGCAGTGGTTTTTACAATAAATGCCGACTCTATTAGTATATTTTAAGAATGGAAATAATTATTTCCCTCTACCATTCATGTAATTTCCGACGTGGATATAATTTTGCAGCTATTGATATTTACTAATTCGTTTTCTTTTAAAAAATATTTATTTTTTCTCGATTTCAATTTAAAAATAAATGTTTTTGCTAAGAGTTGGCAGATAGTGAAACTTCTAGTATCGATTTTTTTTCAATAAGAACTGATATCATAATCCATGACAATTTAATTTCTACCCCAAAGATTATTTCTTTCATTTTTTGTACATGAGCTCATATTAGCTGCTTTTCATACTTATTTAATTATCCCGAATTATTCATTTAGAAACACGTGCAATATATTTTAACGTATAATAATTAATACATACAACTTAGTTCAGTAAAAAAACTTCAAATAACTAAAACTCTAAAATGTATTGTTATCTATCGTAAAAAGATAAAACTTTAACTTCTTTGTAAAGTTTTCGCTCCTCTGGATAAAGCTCTTTGCTTTCCACATCATAGTCTTGACCAGCATTCTATATTTTAGCTCATACAAGTAAAGGGTTAATGTAAAACATCTTACTTTCTTTGCAAATGACCAAACATGGAAACGATGCGATGCCAAGCAAGCAGCGAAAGGGAGAATCTGGAGCTATAGCTTCAATTTCTTGCCAAGTCTTCAAATTTGGCTCATTTTCGGCCAACTTTAAGACCCCTTACCTCGAAAACGAGGGGACGAGGGCACTTGATCTTTGGGTCAAAGACAGTCTCAGTATGCTCTTTCGAATGGTACCATTTTTAACTTTTTTCATTATTACTTAAGTCGAGTACTTTCCTGGTGAGATCAGTGGTAACTTTTTAGATCCGGTGGAAGATAGTGTCGGACTGAAGAGCGACCATGAATCTTCCAAAACTTCCAGAAGGCAATTTTAAAATGACAGATATTACTACTTTGTTTCCTTTTTTAAGTTTTCTTTCTTATTTTAGTTCTTAAATCTATACACATTTATTTCCCATCTTGCTTTTGTCCTTTTGCCGGCCAAGGCAATGCACCCAAATGTGTGCCACATCACTTAAACAGCACCAGTACACGCAAAACTACTTTGAGGGAAAACTAATTTTGTTTACCTTTCAATGCAAAAGAAAATGAGGGTTTCTCAAACTTGCGACGCAAAGGCAAGATCAAGGGAACCGTGAAGTTATTGCGTTCCTTAAGATCTTTTCCTCTGCGTTCCGTAATTTTATTTGATGACTGAGCAAACCGCGTTGCTTCACTTAAAAAGCCGCTGGCACTTCTCTGTGCTCATTTGCCTACTTAATGAACGCTTATTTTCCATACTTTGCAACAATGACTTTGATTTCGCAAAAGAAATGGCATGCCATAGAGTTCTGTTAGTTCTGCATTATGCAAATGGTCTGAAATGATTGAAAATAATTGTTTGCAGTGATGGTTTGTCGAGGATTTTTTAACCGAGTTTATGTTTGATCATATTTGCAAATGCGGGTAAAAATGGTAAAGGAATAAAAGCTTTTTTCACGAGAGATCCTTTTAAGAAATACATTAAAAATTGCCACGGCGCAGCAGGAGTAATGGGACTGTTACATTTATGACGAGCTAAAATCGAAGTAATTATTTCTAGTTTGACCGATAGATACAAGAGCTTTAGACCCTTGTTTGATTCTAATCTGCTGCAACTACTGCTATACCAAGAGGAACAAGTATTTCCTTATTTAGATTTGCCATGGGGCGCAATTGTCTACCTAATTATATTTTCGGATTTGGTATCCCTCAAAAGTCAAAACTGCTTTATTTGTGGAGAGGATGCAATCTTGAATTCACAGGATTTACAACTGTGCCCCGCACTGTCAAACAACTGTTTATCTGTCAGGTACAGTTCTCGTCGCTTACATGAATCACGTTTTTTATAAACAGTTTTGATTCAATAAAGAGGCTGTTTAAATAAGCGACTAATTCAATAAAACTGGATTTCGTTCTGTTTTCGGCGATTTAATTTATTAAAGCGGTTCAATTGACCACTGATTCAATTAATATTTTCTACTGTTTTGAGAAGCCGGAACATTAATGAAGACCCTAGAAAATCAGCCTAATTGACATATTTCCAGTTGATGTGTTCCAGTAATAGTAGTCCTTTCATGTTTCGCGAATTTTCTATGAGTCACTCCTGTTTGGTTTAGTGTTCAGTTTTTTTATGTTATATAATATTATGTTTAAGTGTTGTTGATTTGAACTTAAGAAAAGCTGCTGGACAAGATAGAAATTATTTTTCTCATTTATGTCAGGTTCAGTGGCTGCTGCTTATATGAATCATATGTGTTCTAAACAGTTTTAATTCAATAAAGTTGCTGATTCAATAAAGCTGGATTTTGTTCTGTTTTTGGTTATTTGCTTCATTTAACCGGTTGATTCAATTAACCGGTGTCCACTGCATTAGGAAGCCAGAGCACTAATGAGGATCACAGAAAATCAGCCTAATTGTTGACTTTTTTTATTTTCTCCAACGTTTCTATTTGGCACTATTTTGTTCATTGTTCAGTTATTTTGGTATCATATGATAGTGTTTAGATACATGTTCAAGTGCTGTTGCTTTGAATTAAAAAAAAATCTTCTGGATAAGCTGAAAAATATTTTTCACCCTTTATTTTGCTACAATTTCAACTGTCCCATTCTTCCCACTGTCCCATTCCTCTCCACTCTCCCCTAGAAACTAACGTGTGACCAGAAATGGAACCCGCCGCCCGCGGTTTGTCATTGGGAAGGGAAGCCACTGTTTACTGTTGTGTCCCGAGAGTTTACTTTCTGTAGTTGACTTCCGAAAAGAGTCGCTGGGTCATTCAGGCGATGCCCGCTGGCAGGTCAGGGGGATTTTTACGTCGCAAACTGGTTTCTTAACCTAATGCGGTTCAGAAATGGTTTTTCCGTTACGCTTCATTCTCGATTTTTTTTATTCATTCCACATACGTCGCCTCTCGTATCGGACATGCTATTTCGCCTCGCTTGTTAGCTTTGGCATAGGTAGGTGCCAATATTGTGGTTCGACTCTGGTCGAGTTGAAAAATAAATAAATAAATAAATAAAACGTATTATCGTTTTTCTTCTCTGATTCTATAGTAGTAAGGAAATCAACTGGTTTAGGAATGGGAACTCTTGACATTTTTGAAAACTTAATTATGGTAATAATTGCAATATCTGAACTAATCCTATGGTAAACTATTTATGAATAAATTGTTTTGTGGATTTATTACTTTAGATAGAATTCATACCACTTGAGCCGCACTTCACAAGAATATCTTAATATATAAAAATTACGTGTCCCTGTGTTTGTGGCCAATGGACTCCTCAGCTACTGAACCGATTTTAGCCAAATTTTGCACGCAGTTTCAGTTTGGTCCAACTTAAATGATAGGATAGTTTTTATCTCAATTTAGGACCGCAATATATTTTTTATTGCAAATTATCTATTTAGCTACCAGCTTTTCTGTATTCTTTACTTTTTACTAAGCATTTTTTGACACCTCCATGGCTGAGCGACATAAAGCACAAGTTCTGGCAGCTTCCAGAGCGCTGTAAGCAGGTTGTAAGTTAGCGGTGCGTTGAGTGTTATTTGACTTTTTTGTGAAGTAAATTATAAACAAACGCGTTACTTCCCTTGAAATTTATATGTGATAAGCTGTCAGAAACAATTGTCACTCAAGAGTTTTTACGCCTCTGAGGCTCAGAGGTAGAAAGCGCTTGGTGGGATAGCTCCTGGATTGCATTTAAGTGGCTGTTCTTCTTACTACTATTATATACACAAAAGTTTGTTTGGATGGATTTATGGATGGAGCAGTCAGTTGATAAGCAGTCCGAAAAAATTATCTTTTTCACTAAGCCTTTTTTGAGCCTTTGTCGCCGGGCGACATAAAGCACATGTTCTGACAGCTTCTGGAGCGCAGTAAAATAGGTTGTAAATACAGAAGCAATAATGGATGATTAATGTAGGTACTTAATTTTTTTTTTTTTTTTTTTTTTTTTTTGTATTTTCTAATAATAAAAAAACTTAATGAATTCAAAAATTTGCTTATTTATTGACTTTAAGGAGGAACAGAGTTCGCCGGGTCAGCTAGTATACATACATACATACATACATATATATATATATATATATATATATATATATATATATATATATATATATATATATATATATATATATATATATATGCCAAATATTTAAAAAAGGAAATAAGTCTTGAAGTCGTATTTTTGAGAAGTAGAAAAAAAAAACTGTGTAAGAGTTTCGAAGATATCATTTAATATCTTCCAAATTTTTCCATGAATTAGAAAACTCTGTTAAGTGTATTGTAGTATCGTGCGCACGATTGTCATCTATCTATAATTTTTATAGATCTGATAGAAGTTGTTGGATTTATTTACTTTGGTCTTAATTTTTGGTCTTTATTGCCTTCTTGAACCTGCGGATTCAATTATAAGATGTATTTTGTTGATGCTCTGGTAAGCAGTATATTGATTTTGCTTTTAGGTGGTAAATTGTTACTGTTTAAAATTGTTTGAATAAAAACTAGTACAGTCAAACCTAGTAAACCCTTCACTGCATGGTGTGCCTTATCTGGCACAAACCAAATAAACCCTCATATATTCCTATGATTTTTAAATGCAGTTAAACTGAGCTTTGTGCCCCTTCTGGAACATTGCTATAACAGTTTAGTGTGATTTTCATGCACTAGTTAGTTGCACTGGTCTAGGTATTACAGTTCTTGCTTTTGAAAAATAGAACGTCTGCATTACAGTAAGAAGTGTGCTTAATCATTATTTCCTTTGTTCTAAAAATGTTTAGATATAAATGCTGTACTTAGTGATAAAAATTGTTTGTTCCACTTATGGCACAAAACACATTGTAGATTATTACACTTATCGGTATAAGCTTATAATAAGTGCTTTGTGCCATACGTGAAACAAGCAGTTAAAACATCATTTTTGGCACAAATTTTTAAGATTAATTGTTTTCTTCATTTTTCCTGAACTCAGGGCTTTTTAAAGGTAACATATGATTTTTTTTCATGAAAATATAAAAAATCGTGCAGTGAAGGCTTAAAACGTTCCAAGGGGGCTTTAAAATCAGTTCGTCTTAACGTAGTTCACCATAGGTGGAAAATCGGGAACGTAGTTAGTCTTAGTAGTAGTCCGTCTTAAGCGTGTGCTTATTAAGGAGGTTTGACTAAATGTTATAGACTTCACGAGCTTTTCTTCATCTCTTCTGTATCTTTACTACACTTCAAAACTATCAATCAAATGTGTCTCTCTCCCCTCTTTGGAGTGATTAGGGTCAAAACTTAGTGAACATTACTTGTGTGTTACTACCAGCAAAAGTTTTTCTTTCCATTTTTGTGTTACTTTCCAAGTTAAAGCAGTTAGCTGTTGTGTGGAGAGAAAAATGATAATTAAGTAGACGTAATTTCAGAAGGAAAAGTACACAACTTTGGTTTGGATTTCTCAGTTTGTGTGGTGTTTCGTTAGATATACAGTTTAAATGTTTTGAATGGGTTGCATTACTTTAATGGATCAAAAACATTTCCTGTATGAGTCTATTCAATCAGAAAAATCGCTTTCACGTGTGAAATAATCAGCAATCTTTTTTTACATTTATAGATTTTAAACCACTAAAGAAATGTTGACGTTGTTGCTCAAGAGGATTGTTTTTGTTATCCAAATATGATAACTTAGGGTAAAAAGTGAGTAAAAGTTACTGGACCAAGACAAAAGGATTTCTTGGCAGGATATTTGTATCAAACAAAACTTGTTGACAAAATTTGATGCATTTCCAATATGTTGTTATTACATGCCCCCGTTGGTCAGCAGAGCTAGACCAGGTCCATGAAGGATGGGGTAAGGATACGGCTTCCGTTTTTAAGAGCACCATTTTTAGGTGGAAGACCGATTTTATGCTCAACACACATGCCATAAGGACCCGTTTATAGGGTAGGCATTCATTCATAACTCACTTTCACACACACAGAAAGGACAATGACATGAGAGAGAGAAGGTACGCCCATGCCCCAGCCGGGACTCGAACCCGGGGCCACCGCATCACGGTCAGACGTCGCTGACCACTAGACGAGGTGGCCGGCCCATTTCGAATATAATTGCAATGAGCATAAAGAGTTGAACGCATCAGTTCGACTTTTTTCAATCGGTGATAGTGCCGGATCTAGGAGGGAGCGAACTGGGCGGCGACTTCTGGAGGGCGGTAAATTCACCCTATTTCTGAGTGTTTTTTTTTTTTTAAACTCGATATATAAACTGAAGGAAGATGTGTATTTCTATTCTATTCTAGAAGTCAATAAACTTCGACACACATGAGGACTGCGTACTATGCGCCTTGCCTCCACAGATAGTACAATACAGATTTTATTGAAGGAAAGAATTTACAGCACAGAGAGGGAAGTTACACCCAGGGCAAAGGCGGGAATCGAACCCGCGCCTCTTGAGATTACAAACTGACGGGCAGACCCATTGCGCCGTTGAGGCCCCAGGAAGATGTGTAAGGGCGACGTTTTCAAGTATTTCCCTCGGCTCGGTAAAATGGAAGTTCAAGCACTGGTCAGAACCCCTGCTTTAGAACAATGAAAAAAGGTCGCCTAGGTACACAGGCGTCCTATAATTTAAATGATGTAAATGTAAAAGGAAATATTTTCCATATCACTTTTCTTACCGTTTAAGAAGCAGCTTTAAAGTAAATAATATTTATGTTGTTTAGAGAAGGATTTTATTCTTTATTTTTTCAGCAAAAAGTTTTGTTTAAAACTATGTGAATGATCCTTTTATTTCTTCTTCTGAAATTTGTTTTGAATCTTTTTTTAAGAAAAATTATGTCATAAATTTTGCAGTAATTATTTTTTTAAGTGAGGGAGGGATATGACATGAGTACTTTATGAGATCATTAACTAACGATTACGATAAAGAATCGGATAAATCAAATAAAATCTTGGCGGACAAGCGAAGAAACAAAATAATGTATATAGTACGAACGATAACCGTCTCTCTTAAGTTTAATATCGGTAAGACAAGCGGGATAAAGCAAAGAGCTGCACCGTAAAAAATGAACTGTTTTTTTACTGTATAATACTGTCAGCCAAGGTTCCAATTTAAAACTGTAAAATGCACAGTAAAAAGCTGCAAAACTAGCAATTTTACAGTTTCTTACTGTAAAGTAAGAAATTTTACAGTTTGTTGCCGTAAACTTTAAAATAATACTTTAAACTGCATTATACTGTAAAAGCAGCAGTAGAGGTTCCAGTTTAAAACTATAAAACGCACTGTTATAAATTGTAAAATTATCAATTTTACAGTTTATTGCTGTAAAATTAGCAATTTTTACAGCTTACTACTATAAAATTAGCTGTATTATACTGTAAAAACAACATTCATTTTTTACAGTGTGTAGATACTGATAAGGTTCACGCAGCAAGGAATTACAGAAAATGCCATCTGTTAATTATGCCGTTGTTCATTGTAACGGTATTTGAAAAACTCCATATTCTAAAAACATGCATTTTTTTGCTAAATGGTATTACATTTAGTAAATAAATATAGTATTTTAAATTTTGTAATTTGAATTATGTTACATACATATTGTACCTAAATGTGAATAAAAGTTGCAAACGAATGTATACCATGCAGCATTTTAACTATGGAGTTACATCACCTTTACAATGAACGACATAATTGTCAATACAGTAACTCCTTGTTATATCGCGCTTGTCGGGGGAGAACATAAACCGCGATACATCCAAAAATACGCTATAACCGAGGTCATAAAAAGTAATCACGTAAAAGTAAAGGTATGTGCATCTAAAGAAAGATTAGTTCATTACCATATTAGGTAGAATTTCTTAATAAAAACGAAAGCAAAAAATATTCTACCAATTTTTCTTTCAAAATTTAAAAAAGAAAAAGTATTTTTATTGTTTTATGGTGGAATACAGATTGAAAATTTCAGTTTAAACTGCAAGGAATTAAAAATGGAAAATACGCAAGATTTGTTCATTGATGAATTAATGTAGCAAATACGACTTTTTTTTAAATCGTATTTGCGAGAAATATGACTGAGAATTATTTCTGAGAAATACGACTTTTTTTAAATTTCAATTTACAATGTCAAATGAATGATTATTTTTAAACAAAAGTTTTCGGGAGACAAAGCAAAAACGTTATATATCCGAATGAGCGGTAGAACGAGGCGCGTTATAACGAAAAGCTAGTTTTAAGAAACAGTCCAGACAGCACTATAAAAATGCATTGCTCGGTGGTGGTGTTTATTCCATCTCACTGGTTGCGAGATGCAGCACCATGGCTGCAATGGCTCACTCTAAACATCGTTACGATGCCTGGAGCGTGCCGCACCGAATGTGCAATGTCAAAGCTGCTTGCGATGGTGAGAAGTAGTAGTTGGACAATGGACATGCTTTTAAAAACCAAGAACTTTTGGCAATTTTTTTTTTAAATTAAATTTGAATCGATGAAATTTTAAATCTTTCAATGTTTGATTTCATAGAAACTGAACTTGGTTTCTGCTACCGTAAAGTCGGGTTACTTGGACCCACAAGGGGGTTACTTGAGCCCACAGTAAAATGATAAAATCTCTGTTTGGTACTAGCGTTAGAGGCTGCAGAGTGCTTCTACCTAGCGGAAAAACGAGGAACTACGTGCAAGTCTTCAACTAGTAAGTACCAAACCCAGATTTTATCATTTTACTGTAATGGGCTCAAGTAACCCCCTAGGGTCCAAGTAACCCGACTTTACGGTACTTAATGGAATAAATAAAATTCATTTTTTAAAGCTGCTTTTAGTGCATTTAAACGGTAGTTTTCAACTGAAGTGAATAATACAGAAGCATACTACTAAATTATCGGAGTAAAAATTTAAATAGAGCTTAAATTTTAATCAAATATTAACATTATGGAAATAGAACTCTAGAATTTTGTGACTGAACAGTAATCAATATAACTTGTAATTAACAAATACTCTGCAATGAAAACATTTGTTGCATAATAACTACATTTAAATTCTGAAGAAGTGTTGATAAGAAACTATATTCTTATGCTAGCCTCGATTAAGGCTTTTACCCTTAAGGAATCGATTAAACTGCTTCAATCATATTTCATTGCCTCTTTTTCTGAGACCGATGTGAATACCTAATCATGTAATGCATGCTACAAAGCACAAGCCGGCTGTGAATGTCTAATTACATAATTATGGAACTTTCAAAGTGAACTACATACACTTTTTTGTTTTGCAGAGAAAATGGTTTCTAATCGATACTCTAGTAGGAAAGTTTTCTACAATCGATGTAGAAAGCATCGTTATATCTTTGTGTAAAAAGCATGAAATTTTCATATCATTA
>JAXGGA010019565.1:0-19861 GCA_038373865.1 Uloborus plumipes
CATTCAAATAAATAGCTAAACTTAAAAGTAGAGTCCAGCACGTTCTTGTATAGTCCAGCATACTTTTAAAACTGTTATTAATATAATTTTTTAAAGATTTTAATGCAATTTTTTTGCATAATTATGTTGAATGGTGTATAAAATTAGAAAATAAAAATAATTATTGAGCTGTGTTTATTAAGAGCCACAAAAACAAAACTTTTTATGTTTTTTTGTACTGGACTCTACAGGTACATATTTCTGAATCCCAAACTTTGCTTGTCCCAATTTGGACAAGCAAAAATTTATATTTGAAACTGAAAAAGTATGTAAGTGACTACATACTCTTTCTATTTTCCTATTTCAAGCAAAAAATTGATTGTAAAATGGTTCATTTGTCATATATGGAAGATTTTATGGAATTTTTAGCTGTAGAGTCCGCAACATGACTTTTGCCAATTTTCAGATTAAATACTGAATATCTCTATAAATATCCAAACAAATTCAAAACAATCAACACATTCTCATAATTTAAACATTTAACTTATCTATTACAAAAAATTATACCCAATGAGTTTTGTTGCGGACACTTTTTGGACAAAATACTGTGAAATGGCCCTGTGGTAAAATGCTACTTAATTGTTCTAATACGTTTCCACGAATGCTTGGAGAATTTTTTGGATCCAAACATGTGAAGTTATAAGATAGGTTTTTTGAAAAACTATTTTCCATACTTTGAATTGCATTATCTATTATAAGGTTAAAGGGAAATACTTCGTACCTCTTAAATGATTCCTTCACCAACCGTAAATAGTTTCATCGATATCCAATTGTTTTCCTTTACGAATACTTTCCTTTCTTACGGCATCACATTCCATTTTGTCATTTGCAAACACATCCGCTAAGTTTTTAATATAGCTCAATTTTCGCGATATATCAATGCTTTCACTGCATTCATTACCATTGAATAAGCTTCCACGAAATCTATGCTTCTGTCTTATAAATAATTTGAAATTAGTGTTGTAATGTCAAATATTTGTAAAAAGCAAGTTCAGCTGTTAAAAATAGTTTCATACTTAGTTTAAGAATCTAAAAGTGATTTTGCTTTTACTTGAATGTTAGGTTTCAGGAGTCAAATTCTTGAACTTTTCTTTGCACAGTTCAACTGTATTAAGTTTATCGGAAATCCTTTGTTTGGAGTTCGGACACTTCCTTAACTCTAAGATTGTTTGCGTTTAACTAGTAAATTTTCACGGAATAATTTAGTATCTTTACCAACTAATACTTTAAAGTGCATAAAAATGTACTCTTCTTCAAAAAAGACTGGCCATTTTTGCCTGCCTTAACCCGGGGGAACGCGCAAGGGGGTGTTTTACACCCCAGAGAAACATTTAGGCACGTAATTCGTACTCCCCCTTTTTTTTAATGGACCAAACTCAGTGTAGCTGCCTTGAAGGTCATCTTCTAAGACGGGGTCCATTTAAAGAAGAAATTCCTTTCATTGTTCATTGGAATTTCGAGTTTGGGGTGTTGGACACCCCGTTGCGCGTTCTCGCAGTAGTCATTTTTCGTTCATCTGCATTACTCACAGAAGAAAGATGTCTCGCTATATGCGTTAATATGAAGAGATGCAGCATTTGCGGAATTTATTGAATGATGTTTCTAGTGATGATGAATCCATATGTGAGTCAGATGATGAAGTATGTGATGAATTGAACAGAAGTGACCACGATACAGATTCAGAAAATGATGATTCGCAAAGCGAAAATGAAGACATTTCCTTGAATTCGAGCGACCTTTACTTCGGAAGAGATGGAGAAATTAAATGGATGAAGAATAAATATCGGCCGAATAAACGAGTTTCGGCAAAAAATATTGTATTTAAATTGCCTGGAAATACTAGAGAAGCCGAAAATGTAAGAACTCCTAAAGAAGCTTGGTCTGTTCTTTTCAATGATGATTTGATTAGAGTCCTGGTAGATTGCACGAACATTTATATAGATAAAATTAAAGAAAATTATTCTCGAGAGAGGGATGCAAACAAAACGAATGAACATGAAATAAAAGCATTCATAGGCTTGTTATACATGGGCGGATTGCATAAGTCATCTCATGTAAATGTGAGAGATTTATGGGCCTGCGACGGAACTGGAATAGACATATTTCGAAAAGTGATGTCATATAAACGCTTTCTTTTTCTCATGCGGTGTCTCAGATTCGATGATGTTGAAACAAGACAGAGCAGAAGAGATTTGGATAAGTTAGCGCCAATCAGAGATTTTTTTGAACATTTTGTGAAAAATTGCGAAAAAGCGTATACAGTTGGAGAATACATCACCATTGATGAAAAATTGGAGCCATTTAGAGGAAGATGTGCCTTTCGACAGTATATGCCAAAGAAGCCAGCAAGATATGGCATAAAAATTTTTGCGCTTGTCGACTCAAGGACATTCTACACTTCGAAAATGGAGATTTATGCGGGTGTGCAGCCAGAAGGGCCTTTTAGAATCTCTAATTCTCCCAGTGATGTTATAAAGAGGCTAATCGGAAATATTTACAACTCCGGACGAAATCTTACAGTAGACAACTGGTACACTTCGTATCCATTGTCTCAAGATCTTTTAAAGAAAAACATAACTCTTGTAGGCACTCTAAGGAAAAATAAAAGAGAAATTCCACCGATTTTCATCGATTCAAGAAGCAGGGAGGTTCACTCATCTTTATTTGGATTTCAAAAGGACACAACCCTAGTATCTTATGTTCCACAAAAGAATAAAAGTGTAGTTTTGCTTTCAACCATGCATGATGATGATGTAATCGACGAAGAAACTGGAGATAAAAAGAAACCGGAAATAATAAGCTTTTACAACCTTACAAAAGGAGCTGTAGATGTAGTTGACGAGATGGCTGCATGTTACTCCACTGCTAGAATTTCAAAAAGGTGGCCGATGGTAATTTTCTTTTCACTTTTGAATGTTGCTAGTATAAATGCTCGTGTGTTACTTCTATCGACCAAAGAACCGTCCGCAGAATTCAAGAAACGAAGGCCTTTTATCAAAAAGCTCGTATTGGATCTTATACAACCCCATATAGAACAAAGAACAGCCGCCGCAGAATTGCATAAACAGAAACTTAAGAACAACAACTATGCATCAGAGCAACCTTCTCCAAAAAGGCAAAAAATGTGCTATAAAAGGTGCTTTATGTGTCCCAGAGCAAAAGACAGAAAAACAAAATCAGTTTGTAGCAAATGCCACAACAATGTTTGTAAAGAACATGAAATATCTATTTGTTTGAAATGCAACGAATAAATTCATGTAAGTACAATAAATTATTTTTTTCGATGTAAATTATGCATATAATTGCTTAAAGAAATGTGATTTTACATTATACAAAATTTAGTGATGAAAAATCCCTTTAAAAGTAGATTTAAAAAATAATGATTCTTTGGGGTGTTAAACACCCCTTGCGCGTTCTCGAGTGCGGATTATTTGGCGCGCGCCGATGGGTTAAAGAATTGATTTTTCATTATTTATAAAAAATCTTGTGAGTGACGCGTGTTGCTTGGGAGACCGGGGTAAAATGCTTACACTAAACATATTCTATTTTATTGTGCACTTAATTATTGTACTTTTAATTAATATAGAGTGAGAAAGTGAACCATTTTAGCCTGCACCCGGGGTAAAATGGACCACATAAAAATTTAAAAATCAAATTAAGTAATTCGTTGAAAGTATAAAACAAAAAGGACTATTTTGTTAGTTTATTCATAGCAAATTTATCAACATGAAACATAAAATTATCAAATATTAATATTAGTAAGTGATACCCCGAAAGATTTTTGGGTAGATGAAAGTCTGCTGCTTTCTTGTGATGCCATGTGGGTCTGTAAGACTCATTACAATATCTTGAACACACACAAGATTCATCAACATCAGAGAAGATAAACACAGTGATTAGGTTTTTGCCGCATGAATTATTTTACCTCAATTTATATATCATGCCTAATATCTGTAAACTTTTGTAGAATTATTTCATTTTCATTTTTTGTATAATTAAATATATTTTTATAACATCAATATTCAAGATGAACTGAATGAGATATAAAAAAAAAAAAACCTTAATAAATAACTGTGTATGCATCTTTAATCATTGAGGTCTACAGATTGATTCTGTTATTTAATGGGCGATTCTCTGTAAACTCGTCATTTTTCACACGAAATCTGTCCGGGCACGGTTTTTTGAAATGTTCGTATAATTATAATACTATTGCACAGAAAATGAATCTATTACTTTAGTTTGAAAGAGGGCCAGTTGAAGTTTGTGTTTTTCTGATAAATCATGATAGGGGGTAAGTCCCCCACCTAGTATAACTAGGCAGGGGACTGTGCCAGGTGACTGTGGTTTTGCTCTTTGTTGCGTAGTATCTGCGAAACTATTGGAACATAATTAGTTACGAGACTACCTATAAATTTAGGCACAAATCGTGGACATAATAACTAATATGTTTTATAATTAAATTAATTGATATTAATAAAATCACTTCCCAGAGGACTGTTTTCGCAACGACCCTGATGCATACTATAATCACAAATGTGGCTCTCAAACTAAGCAAAGTATCCTTTCAACACCGTTCTCGGCGATTTCGTCAAATTCACACTGATTACTTTAAACTTCATGCCAAAAAGAATTTGCAAAAGTTATAGATTTTTCTTATTACAGCTGTGAATTTGTTGCAGAGGACTGTTTGAAAAAACTCCGGACAGAATTTACATGACAATTTTAAGTTTTAGAAATACGTAATTATACCTTATTTCATAAGAAAAATATAGCTTCATTATTCTATTTTTAGCCTACTTTCCCGTTAAAAATAAAAGAAAGACGAAAAAAGTATTAAAAGTAGCTTAATGCATCTAAAAAATATCGCCAAGTCCGAAAAATATCGCCAAGTTAAAAAAAATATCGCCAAGTCCAAAAAATATCGCCAAGTTAAAAAAATAAAAAGGTAAAATGAATATCGAAAAATTAAAAATTTGAAAGTAGGGTATTGAGATGGGGAATTTGTGCGTCGGTCGGTCGGTCTGTCGGTCGGTCTGTCTGTCCCCCCCTAATAACTTTTGAATGAACATTCCGATTTGGACAATTTTTTTTTTGTTGGAAAGATCTCGGCGAGTACAGCTCATTCCCATATTTGATTTTTTGATTTGAACAATTTTTGGTTCAATTTTGAGCCGTTCAAAAAACCGGTCCCGCGATACTAACTTTTTAATGAACAGTCCGATTTGAACAAACTTTTTTTTGTTGGAAAGAACTTTTCAAGGGTACTTCATTCCCGTATTTACATTTCCGATTTGAACAATTTTTCGTTCAACATTGAACCGCTCAATCAAGCTGTCACCCCTAATAACTTTTGAGTGAACAATCCGATTTGAACAAACTTTTTTTTGTTCGAAAGATCTTTTCAAGGATACTTCATTCCCGTATCTACATTTTTGATTTGCACAATTTTTCGTTCAACATTGAACCGCTCAAGCAACCTTTCCCCACCTAATAACTTTTGAGTGAACCGTCCGAATGGAATAAACTTTTTTTTGTTTGAAAGATCTCGGAGAGGGTTTCCCATACATTCCCATATTTTGCTTTTTGATTTGAACCATTTTTCGTTCAATATTGAACCATTCAGAAAAAAAAAAAATAACATTATCGTCTACGGGGAATTTAAGTTGAATCTTGATCCTGAACTTAAAGTCGGATTTCCTTCAAACTAACTTTGTAAGAAAATGGTTTTGATAAATAATGTTTGTTAAGTACTTTTCTGAGTAATCTTCTGTGAGGACTCTGATTCCGACTCCGACTCTGCAAACATAGCGGAAATGCAGGCTCAGAAAAAAAATTACTGACTGTGCAGACGATTTTTTGTTTATTTATTCATTTGTTTTATTTTATTTATTTATTATTATTATTATTATTATTATTATTTGGCAGACGATGTTTTTTTTTTTGTAACAAAAATTTTTCATTCACGAGAACATTTTATTCTTTATTTATATTTAACAACTGGCAACAGATTAAAAGTGAAATTCGAGACATTTTATTAACGGACGAGTTTTTTTTTTCTTTTTTTTTCTTTCTTTGATAAAATGTGTTTTGATGCTCTTTGTACTTTTATTTATTTATTTATTTTATTATTATTATTATTTTATTATTTTTTTTTTTTGAAAACGATGGAGGATTTTTTCTACGGAGGAACTGTAACAGTTACACTCTTTAAAAGGTGCGACAAAACTTTATTTATTCGTTAATTCCTTTTTACGTGTCTATTTCATCTGATGAAAGGGGTATATTTTGCTTTTCGAAATCAGCTCTAAGTGCTAAAAAGGTTTATTTGACATAATTTTAAGTCTCAGATAATCAAGAGAATAATGATCAGATGCGAGAATGCCGATGTCGATGTACGGGAAAGTAGGCTCGTTTAGTTCTTGACAGAACTTCTTGTTAGATATTAATTGCCAAATTTATGTAGTGTTAATAGGTTTTTTGAAATACTATCTTTAACAGTCAAACTATGGGATTGGGACAGCCAGGGGACTGTGTTTTTGGCGCTTAGATAATTTCTAGAAAAAAAAAATTAAATTGTTATCACTCCAAATACAATTGGGCCACAAAGTATGGATGCTTTACTTGTATTAAGAGCTATAATTACTTTATTACACTTTATTATTTTTAAAATACTCAGTCCGGACAGCCAATTACCAGTTTACAGAGAATCGCCCTAAAAGCACAATACACCTATGACAATTTCAAAAATTGCATTGTCTGAAAAATTGATTAGTTTACTGAGTAAAAATAATTAACTCATTAATTCGTAGCTCCACTCATGATATAAACTATAAATATATATTGTTACAAATCTTGTAAATAGTTGTTGTTTTTCCTGCCTTGCATCATTTTCATTAGTTTTGGTTGTATCTGAAGATACAGTCGAACCCCTCTATAGCGAACCCGGGATATAGCGATCCCCCGGTTGTAGCGAACTTTTTATTTGGTCCGAACTGAAACCCTATGTCATTAATACAATTTCATACGCTTATAGCGATCCAGAAACGCGGGAAAATCGGCTATAGCGATCCTAAAATAACTGGAAATTTCAAGTTTTTCTTTGCACGTGTCCCAGTGACATTCTTTAGCAATTGTTCTCTCAGCAAACACGACACCACCTTCTACAATGGTTACCCCTTCTTCTTGGAAATGACCAGAGTTCGAACCACATTCCTCCTTTATTGTTCCTTTGAAGAGCAGCTGCTTCTTCGAGAGAGGGGGAGGGGCGATCCGGTTTTCAAGCTCCCTCAATTTTTAACTGGTTCTCTGGTCGAAGGACAAGATTATTGTCACTCGTGTTGCTCTCATTTTCAGTTTCCTGTCCGTTGTGGATAATCGCATCATGGCTAACAAATGAAAAGCATTCTCTGTGGAGGAAAAGGTGCAGTTTATCAGAAAATTAGAAAGTGGGGAAACTCAATCCTCACTTTGTAACAAATTTTCCCTCTCAAAGTCAACTGTTGCCACCATATGGAAGAATCGGGGGGCCATAGTTTCTGCATATGAAAGAAACATTAACGGGTGCAAGAAGTTGCGAAAGATAGAAAGGTAAAATGTGGACGAAGCGTTTTTCAAATGGTTCACTCTACAGAGGAGCAGAAATCTGCCTATTACAGGAGCCAGAAAAAAATTGAAGAGATGTATATAAAATCTAAAAGTTTTCAACCTAAAATAACGTCTTTTTTTCATAATGCGGATAAATAAAAAAAGGTAAAATTTATTTTTCATTCTTCATTTTATTACCTTAACTACAAATGAAATCATTGTGCAATTGTGATGTTTATTTTTGTATTGTACAACCGAATTTCGCCTTTTTTTTTGGAAAATCGGATGTAGCGAACCCCCGGTTATTGCGATCTCTCAATTCGGTCCGTTGAGGGTTCGTTATAGCGGGGTTTGACTGTATCACTTTTATCACTTGTATACCGGCCCTGTAACACTTTGCAGTTTTTACACTTGCCCTAACTTTAATAAGCATGAAGACATTTTCGCGCTGAGTGTGTTTTTGTTTTCTTGTTACTAGAAGTTTCGTGAATGGATTGTTCGAATTTATGAATAAACAGAATACTCCAGATATTTCTAGAGCGTAGTAGAAATGTCCTTCAGAGTATAAAAAGCTGGCCTTGAACACAAGTCAGTTTAGTTTTTCTCAGATTGGATTATTGAGAGGCTCGTTTTTATTCGCTTTGGGCGAATGTTGTTTTTGCTTTTGTAATTGCTTAATTACTGTTCACGTTAGATACGTGGTGCTGAGTTACTGTTGAGAGTACAGTGTACTGTGTGCTGCCTAATTGCTGGAAGTTTAGCAATTGTTTCCTGCTCTTATTGTAAATAGTGTACATACTTGTAAATAAATTTATAGTTACTTCTCAAGATTTTAATGCTCATTTAAAGAAAGTTGAAGGTGCTACGAACTCGTTACAATTTTGGCGCCCAACGTGGGGCATCTTCAAGGACTTTCTTGGAATTACCTGTGAATTCGGACTTTTCTTCCTAAGGACTTTTTGACTTCGAAATTTTATGGTGATTACTCGAGCAATGGAGGAACAACTGCAAAAACTCCTTGATGCGATCAACGCTGTTAAAAGTGACATGACTGCGAATCAAGAACAATTAAAAAATGACATGGCTGCGAATCAAGAACAATTAAAAAATGATCTGGCAACAAATCAAGAACAATTAAAGAGTGATTTAACCACGAGCATAACTTAGTCAAGAAGAAATTAAGAGCGATCTAACGTCAATGAAAAGTTTGGTGGAAACTAAATTTACCAACATAGAAAATAAAGTGGAGGTTCTAGAAGAAAAAGTTGACAGCGTTGAGAACCGAATCACCACAGTAGAAAACCATATGGAAAAGAAAATTAAAGAACTTGAATCGAAATTATCAGCATCCTGCAACAACTCAAGTGACTGTGTAGCTGCAGCTGGAACTTTTCGTTCATCCATTAAACTGGCCACATTTGACGGGAAGACCTCGTGGAATATTTACAAGAAGCAGTTTCTCATCGTTGCAGAAGCAAACTCCTGGGACTCTTCCACGAAAGCCTGTCACCTCGCAGCCTCGCTGAGAGGGGATGCAGCCGACATACTACAGACCTTCCCAGAGGACAAGCACCGTGACTTCGAAGCCTTATCATCGGCCTTGGAGCTTCGCTTTGGCGAATCCTGCCAAAAAGAATTCAGCCAACTTCAGCTCAAATCCCGACTCCAGAGGGCTGGAGAGACTTTGCAAGTTTTTGCAGCAGACGTTGAGAGGCTTTCCCATCTCGCCTTCTCGGACTGTCCTTCGGGTGTTCGCGATAGCCTGGCCCTGAACTACTTCATAGATGGAGTGCGAAATCCAGAAATTCAGACGGCTCTCCGGATGGTGGACATTAAAGATCTTAAAGCCGGTTTGGTCTACGCAATGAAGTTCGAGGCTGCACAGCAAACATCCCGCAAGGATCGCCATTCAATCAGGGGCGTGGAAGTGAGCGCCCAGGATTCGAACTCAACTCGCTTCTCGGAAATTGAGCGACAAATCAAGGAGATCTCGGGGACCCTGAAGAAGATTACGGCTCGCAAGGACCAAAGTAGACAACCGCTGAAGTGCTGGAAATGTGGCGGTGAGGGCCACGTACGAAGGAACTGCGAAGCCCGCCAAGAAACAGGAGGGCAGAGCACCTCTCCCTCTCCAGCTCAGAAAAACTAAGCAATGGCAATCTCGCGGGGCGGAGGTCGCCAAATTGGAATGAGCCCCATTCCAAAGTTTTCCTGATTTCCTCAAGAAGTGGCGGCTGCAACGGACTCTTCATTTACGCATATGTGAATGGGTTTCCCTGCGAAATGATTGTGGACACAGGAGCCAACGTTACCATCATAAGGACTGATGTGGCTCGTCAATTTGGACTCAAGATCTTATGGACGCCGCCCTGCGTTACTCTCCAAACTGTGACAGGTGACAAAATCGAGATTGAAGGAAAAGTGAACTTAGAAATAATGTTCGGGAGCGCCACTTACCATCACACGGCATTCGTTGCTGACATTACAGATCCCTTCATTCTCGGACTGGACTTTTTGAGAAAATTTGATTTTTCTATCGACTTTAAAAATAATGAGCTGCACTCGATGAGGGAAGACATAGCAATTTTCAACACCGAAAATAACTTAAAATCTGCTCATCAAATAATAGCCCAAACAGATTTATCGATTCCCTCTAGATCAGAAGTACTAATACCTGGCTCCCTCAAGGAAAACAACAGCTTTAAATTCGGCCTCATTGAATATCCTAACCAGAGTAATAGCCCAAAAGGAGTACTAGTGGCATCTACGCTTGTGGACCTTTCAAGGAATGCAGTTCCTGTGAGAGTCGCCAATGTGAGTGAAAGACCGAGGAATATTAAGAAAGGAGAAGTGTTGGCAACTTGTACTCCCGTAAACTGCATCATCAGAAAATTTGATTCCTCCGAGACTGTGTCTTCCGAGTCCTTGATTTCGAAATTAATTGAGAGTGCACCATTATCGAAGGATCAAAGATACGCTGCGGAGAAATTGGTGGACAACTTCAAGCAGGTGTTTTCATCTACATCCGAAGACGTTGGTCGCACGAGTTTAACGCAGCATAGGATCGACACTGGAGATCATCCCCCTATCAAGCAGCATCCAAGACGACTACCGTTCGCCAAGAAGGAAGAGGTTGAGATCCTCTTGAAAGAGATGCAGGAGAATGACGTCATCGAACCCTCATCCAGTCCTTGGGCATCCCCTAACGTCTTGGTCCGAAAGAAAGACGGCTCCACCAGATTTTGTGTTGACTACCGACGCCTGAATGACATCACCAGAAAGGACAGTTACCCTCTTCCACGGATCGATGACACTCTGGACACCCTTTCCGGACATAAGTGGTTTTCGACCCTGGATTTAAAGAGCGGCTACTGGCAGGTGGAGATACACCCCGATGACCGAGAGAAGACGGCGTTTACAACCGGACAAGGCTTATGGCAGTTTAAAGTGATGCCCTTCGGCCTCTGCAATGCACCAGCCACGTTCGAGCGTCTTATGGAATCAGTGCTGCGAGGACTCTCTTATGAATCCTGTCTTGTCTACTTGGACGACATCATCATCATAGGACGCAGTTTTGAGGAACATTTGGCTAATCTTAGGAAGGTGCTGCAAAAGCTTAAAGGCCCGGTTTCCTAGAATCGTCGCCGACGCCGGGCGCGACGCACGCTGGAATCAGAACCAGTTTGATTGGAGCGTGGCATGAAGCGACGTCACTCTGCGGCTCAGAAGCATGCGCAGAAGGCGGCGGCGTCTGTCGCCTCGCCAGAGATCGACGATTTCACTCCTAGGAAACCGGACCTTAAGGAAGCCAACCTGAAGTTAAGTCCGTCCAAATGTAATTTGTTCCGCCGTGAGGTGAACTACCTTGGTCACATTATCTCTTCTGAGGGTGTACGAACCGATCCAGATAAGGTATCCGCAGTCAAGAATTGGAGCCGCCCCGAAAATGTTCATCAGCTGCGAAGTTTCCTGGGGCTCTGCACGTACTACAGGAAGTTTGTGAAGGGTTTTTCCAATATTGCACGACCTTTGCATAAGCTGACGGAGAGCAAACAAAAATTTGAATGGTCCAAAGAATGCGAGGATGCATTTCTACAGCTGAAGGAGGCTTTAACATCAACGCCTATTCTCTCTTATCCTCAGCCTGAAAAATCCTTCATACTTGACACTGATGCGAGCCACGAGAGCGTTGGAGCTGTTTTATCTCAAGAAATAGACGGTAACGAACATGTCATCGCTTACTGGAGCAAATCCTTATCCAAGTCGGAGCGAAATTATTGTGTCACGAGAAAGGAATTGCTCGCCATCGTTAAAGCTGTAGAACATTTCCATCATTACCTCTACGGCCGTAAATTCCTGCTCCGGACTGATCATGCCTCTTTAACTTGGCTGTTGAATTTCAAGAATCCAGAGGGCCAGGTAGCCAGGTGGATACAGCGGCTCCAGGAATATGACATCGAGATTAAGCACCGAAAAGGTTTGTCACACGGTAATGCTGACGCATTATCAAGAAGACCTTGTTCCGAGAACTGCCATTATTGCTCCCGAATTGAGAAACAGTACGGGACGACAATCCCTACTGTCTGTCAAGTTACTGCTACTTCATCATCTTCAGATCCTGATCCATGGAGTGACGACCAAGTTAGAAAAGATCAGCTTGAAGACCCAGACCTAAGGCCTATCATAGAGTTAATGGAAAAGGACAGTCGGCGACCTAGTTGGCAAGACGTTTCTATCTACAGTCCTGCAACGAAAAGATACTGGGCTCTATGGAAATCTCTCCAGTTGCGAAATGGCGTCCTGTTTTGGAAATGGGAATCTGACGATGGTAAAGCATTCAAATGGCAGTTACTCCTTCCCAGATCAAGAATTCCAGACGTTCTAAAGGAATTGCACAGTAGTCCGACTGGAGGACACTTTGGTATCCTGAAAACCCTCCACAAGGTTCGAGAGCGCTTCTTCTGCAGCAAGGCGAAAGATGACATGGAGAAGTGGTGTCATTCTTGTGACGCCTGTGCTGCCCGTAAAGGACCGAAGAGAAGAAGCCGCGGGAAGCTACATCTTTACAACGTAGGAGCTCCTTTCGAACGAATTGGGATCGACATTCTTGGTCCTCTACCGAAAACTACTGATGGGAACAAATACATCCTCGTTTCCATTGACTATTTCACCAAATGGCCCGAAGCATATTCCATTCCGGATCAAGAAGCTACCACTGTAGCAGAGACTCTAGTCCAGCATAGGATCTCGAGATATGGGACACCTTTGCAGATCCACTCCGATCAGGGGAGAAACTTCATCTCTGCTGTGTTTAAGGGCCTATGTAAAATCCTCAAAATTGAGAAAACTCGAACGACACCACTACACCCACAATCGGACGGCATGGTGGAGAGATTTAACAGGACAATTCTTAATAATCTCTCGCTTATGGTCTCCAAAAATCAACAGGATTGGGACAAGAAACTTCCTCTGTTCCTGCTGGCCTACCGCAGTGCTGTCCACGAGACCACCGGATATTCCCCATCACAGATGCTCTTCGGCCGAGAGCTTCGGCTACCTTGTGATCTCGTCTTCGGTCTCCCTCCAGATGCGCCTTCATCGCCTGAGGAATACGTCCAGGATCTCCAGGCCCGGTTGGAAGACGTTCATCGCTTCGCACGGGAGCGAATCAACATCGCGACGGAGAAGATGAAGACCCGATACGACACAAGGTCCACTGGTCATGATTTTCAAGAAGGTGACAAGGTGTGGCTATGGAATCCCATCCGACGTAAAGGTCTGTCACCCAAATTGCAGTCGCATTGGGATGGACCCTACACAGTCCTCCACCGGCTGAACGACGTCGTAGTGAGGATCCAGAAGTCATCACATTCCAAACCTAGGGTTGTGCATTATGATCGGCTAGCCCCATACTATGGCCATAGTTCGTAAATTAAATGTAGAGCTACCATGGTAATTTGTTTGTAAATTTTGTAAATAACTTTTGCCTTTAATTGTTTGTAATATTTTTCTATCAATGTATTATTTCTTTCATGTTCTCATTGTTATTGTTTATCCTGTTTACGATTGGTTATCATGTAATGTGTGCATCTGTAAATTTTCCCTTGCTTCCTTTCTCGGGATTGTACTGCCCGGGACGTGCAGTCCTTGGGAAGGGGGCAATGTTACAAATCTTGTAAATAGTTGTTGTTTTTCCTGCCTTGCATCATTTTCATTAGTTTTGGTTTTATCTGACGTCATGTTGCAAAAGTATCTGAAGATATCACTTTTATCACTTGTATACCGGCCCTGTAACACTTTGCAGTTTTTGCACTTGCCCTAACTTTAATAAGCGTGAAGACATTTTCGCGCTGAGTGTGTTTTTGTTTTCTTGTTACTAGAAGTTTCGTGAATGGATTGTTCGAATTTATGAATAAACAGAATACTCCAGATATTTCTAGAGCGTAGTAGAAATATCCTTCAGAGTATAAAAAGCTGGCCTTGAACACAAGTCAGTTTAGTTTTTCTCAGATTGGATTATTGAGAGGCTCGTTTTTATTCGCTTTGGGCGAATGTTGTTTTTGCTTTTGTAATTGCTTAATTACTGTTCACGTTAGATACGTGGTGCTGAGTTACTGTTGAGAGTACAGTGTACTGTGTGCTGCCTAATTGCTGGATGTTTAGCAATTGTTTCCTGCTCTTATTGTAAATAGTGTACATACTTGTAAATAAATTTATAGTTACTTCTCAAGATTTTAATGCTCATTTAAAGAAAGTTGAAGGTGCTACGAACTCGTTACAATATAATATACATAAAAACAAGAAGTGGGGTAAAATAGACCATTGTTCATTTCACCCCATGTCTTAACAAAAATATTCTGGAAAAACAAACAAATCTAGTATAAAATTAATTTAGCTAAGTTGAGAAAACTGCCATATGATCTTACTTTTTTATCGTATTCAGTAGTATCTTTCAAATTATAATTTTTGAATGAAGGAAAGAGAATAAGTCTTGATGTAAATATTTTCTTTTGCACACCAGAAATCAACTTTCTAAAACAAAATGGCTAAATTGTCCCCTAGAAACACATTTTCAGATACATCTCATTATAGTCCTGCCACTTATATGTCATAAAATATAAAACGTTTGAAGAATGCAATAATATAGAAAATAGGGGGTGGTCCATTTTACCCCAGTCTCCCCTACAGCTAATCCAAAAATTTTTTCATCAGGGTTGTTTTTTTGAAATTCAACAATAAGTAAGGACTTTAACCTTTTCTTGTGTTTCCTTTGTTTTGCCAGATGGAAAGTCCACAGGTTGCCAGTTGATACAGCCCAGACACTCACTGATTTTATGATTTTTTTTCTTTTTGTGGTATGTTTTCAGTTGATAATTAAAACTTCTTTACTAAAATGTAACGCCTTTAATGATCGTCTATGCAATCTTCCAGGTTTTTCATCATGATAGTAGCAAAATCACGCATTGCGTTCTTCTTACCAGAACTTTTTTTTATGAAGGTGGAAATGATAAATTTATTGAATAAAACTGATTTTTTCTGGATGAGATCGGGGCTTAATTCATTGTCCAAAATTCAAAGCCGAATTGTCTAAGACAAAATTTGCCGTACAAGGAAATTTTTTCCGCTTGACAAAACATGACATAGTTCGTAGAGTTAGTGCAAAAATATTTCACTTTCGGATACCAGTCTGAAATTTTATGTGGGGCTTATATTCACATAGGAGGACAACAAAACGCCGGGAGACACTTGATCGGAGGTCAAGGTCATTCTGTGATGACATCATCAAAATGGCCGCTTTTACAGGTAAATACGTTCGTTTAACTGCTTAAAACTCCATCATAGATTCAAATATTGCAAAACTCAAATGTATCATCTGAAAGCTCTTTAAAAGAGCTATTTAGAAAGATTTAATTTTTCTGTCTAAGGTCAAGGGACCACCTGCGATGACATCATCAAAATGGCCGCTTTTACAGGTAAATACGTTTGTTATACATTTTCAATTTAAAATTGTTCTAACTTTTCAACTATTTGTCTTAGAAAATAGAACCAAGCACTATAAAATAGCTCTTTTAAAGCGCTTTCGGATGATATATTTGAGTTTTGCAATATTTTAATATATGATGGAGTTTTAAGTAGTTAAACGAACGTATTTACCTGTAAGAGCGGCCATTTTGATGACGTCATTACAGGTGGGACCTTTACCTCAGAAAGAAAAATTAAATCTTTCTAAATAGCTCTTTCAAAGAGCTTTCAAATGATACATTTGAGTTTTGCAATATTTCAATCTATGATGGAGTTTTAAGCAATTAAACGAACGTATTTACCTGTAAAAGCAGCCATTTTGATGACGTCATCACAGGTGGGCCCTTGACCTTAGAAAGAAAAATTAAATCTTTCTAAATAGCTCTTTTAAAGAGCTTTCAGATGTTACATTTGAATTTTGCAATATTTAAATCTATGATGGAGTTTTAAGCAATTAAACGATCGTATTTACCTGTAAAAGCGGCCATCTTGATGGCGTCATCACGGGAGTTCATGACCCCTGATCAAGTGTCTCCCGGCGGTTTTTTGTTCTTTTTTTTGTACATAAGCTCTGTACCAAATTTCACACTGGTATCCGGAAGTGAAATATTTCGGCTGTTTTTGTCGCTAACTCCACAGACTAACACCAAGAGATGTGAGCACAAAAGATTAAAATTTAGATTGACGTCGAAGCGTATTGGTTTTGAATATTGTTTGCAAAACATTCAAATTATATTGGCAGTTGATTTTCTGAAAATGTCTGATAAAATGGAACACTGAGTAGAACTATTTAAAATCAACTGAAGGACTGATGTTTCAATATTAAGTAAATCCTACATGTTCACTACATAAAATGTCAAAAAATGCATCAATAACTACGTCGTAAACCCATCCTTTAACAAAATCATTATCACACTCCCTTAAAGCGTTAACTGATGCCAACTCCATTATATACCCGCTTTAAAACTTTCTTCCTTTTGACACCTTTTCTTTTATTTGTTTTAAAAAACTGCTGTGTAGTCAACTTTTGATCGGGTGGGACATATCGCTGTTCCAAAAGAATAATGACACAACTGCTAAAACTGAAATTTTACAACAGACCAAAAGGAAGAAAAATAACTTTTATTTGAAACTCTGTGAAAATTAATTATGTGACTGAAAATAATGACAGAGACAAAAGTCAAAGTACAATTACTCGTACTTGGTTGTTCCACCGTAAGCTTTAGGACTTTGTGATATCATCTAAACTCAATTACTCAAAAATGTACAGTTATGTCATTGTCGTTCCGGAACAGCGATATTGCTTAAGAAAGTCAGTTGTTTTATTTTTCTTGGAGCACATTATTGCATTTTGAGACAAGTAAATTGAGAGTGGTCAGAATATCTTTCTTAAGTACTTGTGGGAGATAAGGATTTTTTGCTTGGAGTTTTAATTCATCACACAACTCAGCAATATTAGGAAAATAGCTGGTCTCTGTACAAACTTGTTTGGAATCCGACTTCGTATCAGTTGTTGTTTACACTGGAAATGTCTGGACTGACGTTACCTTTATGAGGTTCCAAACTGTGAACTTAATGGATATGCTTACACATTTTGCTAATGTTAGAGCAATTACATCGATACAAGTGGCTGCACAAATCAAAACAATTTGACTGTATACAACGAAGTATACAGTGATTGAACTCCCTACAGGTGTTGATTAATTTAGTGATAGTATATTTTAGTGACCTATTAGTTTCTGACCTCACATACCAAAGATCATGAGTATATTTTGTAACACCAATCTGAGATACCTTTACTACGATTATGGCTTTGATCATATTCTGGTTTAAATAACACAGGTTTCTCTTACAGTAGATTCCTTCTGTAATCAACATACATGTCCTGTTCAATTTGTAGCAAAACCTAGAAGGGAAAATTCAAGCGCCTATTAAATCGACGTTCTGAATAGTTCTTTTTCAAGTTACCTAAAAAAGATTCACAAAAAATATTTGTGTCAATATCACAATGATAAAATTTACGATGACATGCAGCCCATAGCTCAACTCTGTTGAAATGTTATAAAGGTAGAAAGTACTGTATAAATTCTTTGCACTTGCCTTCATACTTAGTTATGGACGCCCGATGTTTTTCAGAAAATGTGTTTAATTCATTTTCATTCATTAATTCTTTATCTCCACACGAACAATTTTATCTTTAACTTTTGCAGCTAAATTCCTACTCCAAGCTTGCATTACATGAAATTGCACAATAAATGCTTTAAATGACACCTTATCATCTGTCATAATGCAATTGACTATTAAGTTTTCATTTAAGGCTAAACTTCTGAAAAGACAAAATCAAGTGTTGGAATTTAAATAATTAGTGATGAAAAATTGCACATTTGTATCAAGAGTAGAATCAATGCTTACTATTCTATTACGCCCGTTGGCCATCATGTTTTTTGTTTTTGACGACCAAAGGCGAAACTAGAATCTTTATCGGGCATACCATCTAAATCTTTGGGACCAAACATTGTGCTCTTGAACTGAAGTTTGAATAATAATACTGGGTCATGCGGCTCATCTCTTAAACTGTGGACTAAACGTATGACGGATTCCTGATCATTTTCAGCTTTAGAAGCTCGTTTGTATGATTGTATACATTTTGTCGAAGCGAACTGCTCTTTGGAATATGGTACAACAGCTCTATTTTCTCTAGATCCAAATTCGTCCGTTAACATTTTCTTCATCGTTTTAGCAGGAATTGATAACCTTAAGCTGGACTTGATTAAATTTTGAGCATTTAAACTCACACGATGATGAATGGTATTTGTGAAGTTCAAACTGATTATGGTTTTTATAATAAATCATGACTATTTTATTTCTTCTTGAACAGAAATTTTGACCGGGCAGTTAGCCCTTTTCACAGTTCCTTTCGCATTCTGTCTATTTGATTTTCGTTTGCTATTAGGAACAATTAGGAAATGAACAATTTAAAGACTTACCACTGAACTTGCAAACCTTCTTATGGAAAAAAAAAGGTCTGTTTACTGTTGAAGCCTTTTTATTTCCTTTGTTGCAGTTTTAAAGTGTTTAAAAAGAGATGATGATGTTGAGTAAACTTTATCCCAACCTGGACAAACTTACTACAAGAATTGGAGACTATACGGGCCTTACCGCTCTGTAACCTTTCTCACTGAACACTTCTAGATCTTTCGTTGTGACTGGTTTCTGTCAAATAGTCGAATATGGTTGTTTCACATATTCAGGTGATCCAGCAACATTCTTCAAAGCAGGGAAAGCATAGGGATATTCTCGGGGGATTGGCTGTAAAAAAGTTGGTGTTGAAACAGAAGGAGGTTCAATGCAATTTACCTAAATTATAACAGGTACAAGCCTTACTTTAGTCATCTGAATAAGCACTTTCTAGTTCTTTCATTATGACAGGCTTGTTCAGAATAACAGAAGACAGAGATATTTTAGTAGGTTCAGTCGACTTCACAGCAACAGGCACCAAAGCAGGGAAAACATCATGAGATTCTTTGGGAGTTGGCTGTAAAATAATTGGTGTTAAAGCAGGAATTTGAATACAAATAACGGAAATTGAAGATGGTACAGATCAATCGCCAGCTTGTCATTGCCACGTCGGTTGAGGTGAAGACCATCCCGTCCCAAAAATCCTTCCTATGACGTATCAGACTTACAAAGCTTCTCGATCTTGGCAATATCGATCAAGATGTTTATTTGTGCACTTGATTCCATGGTTCAGCACCTTCACATGCAGTGAAGAGTTCGCACGATCTCGACCAATTAGGAAAAAGTCTGTACGACGAGGTACAATTGCACTGATAACAACCTTAATAATGGGATTCAACCGTTGTATTTCCTTGAATAAATGATCATATTTACGAGTATAAGCCTCATAAGTATATGACCCCTGACTAATGTTATTAGTCCAACATGAACTAAAACACAATCAAAGATATCATTTAATAAGGAAATATGCCGAGTGATTCCTTCTTATTTCATGTAAAATGAAGTTAATGGACAAGAGTTTAAGTACATTATAATCCCAATTTATGATACATTTTTGGCATACAAAATTAACAGCTGTTTTGCTGGACACTTTATCAAACTTATAGAGTCCTGAAAATTCTGATGAACAAGGGTTTTCAAAAAAAAAAAATCCTTTCACAAGAGACTCAGTACATATGAAAATACAATCCCCATCAAT
>JAXGGA010019566.1:0-19860 GCA_038373865.1 Uloborus plumipes
TAAATAACAAATAAAATTCCTTACAAAAAACAATTTATTTCCAAATCGCTTTCTTCCTGTAAAATTAATTGCAAAATTCTAAACGAAAAAGTTCTTTTAATATTTGGATCGCAGCCAAAAAAAGTCCCTTCTAAAAACAGCAATTGCAATTTTATTTAAAAACACATTTTCAAAATGGTATACCAGAGAAAAAATATGTGCCTCTTTCGTTATGACTGTGCGATTTAAGTGATAGTAGTTTTTGTAGTTTTTTTACGTAATCTGCGCTTTATTTGAACCCTTTGATTTTTTTCAAAGCATCTTGTGATTTAAATTTGTGTACAGTAAACTCCCGATCATTGACGGAATAGGGTGGTAAAGTAAGCCACGGCGAAGCGAACACTACACTAAAAAATAGACGTTTTTACACTATAATACAGCTAATTTTATAGTAACAAACTAAAAATTGCTAATTTTACAGTAATAAACAGTAAAATTGCTCATTTTACACTAATAAACTAAAATTGCTGCCTTAAGGTAATAAACAAAAAAATGCTAATTTTGCAGTTTATTACTGCTACTAGTGTTATACTGTTGTTTTTACAGTATAATACAGCTAATTTTGTGGTAATTAACTGTAACATTACGGTAATGAACTGTAAAATTGCTGATTTACATTAATAAACTGTAAATTCGGGAGTTTACTGTATTTCAAAAAAATAATAAAAATGTAAAAATACACAATTTTCTTACACTGTAAAAAATGAATGCTGTTTTTACAGTATAATACAATTTTATAGTAATAAACTGTAAAAATAGCTAATTTTACAAAAATAAACTGTAAAATTGCTTATTTAAAGTAGTAAACTGTAAAATTGCTACTTTACAGTAATAAGTTGTAAAATTGCTCATTTAACAGTTTATTACCATGCATTTAACAGTTTTAAGCTGGAACCTCTGCTGTCACTATTACGTTGTTGTTTTTACAGTATAATACAGCTAAATTATACGGCAATAAACTGTAAAATTGCTTTTACAGTAAGAAACTGAAATTGCTAGTTTTACAGTTTATTACCGTGCATTTTACAGTTTTTAGTTGGAACCTCGGCAGCTGGTATTATACTGTAAAAACAACAGTTCATTTTTTGTAGTGTATAAAAAAGATTATGACCTCATTTCATAACGATTTTCGGAACATTACACATATAAAACAACGCTAGCTCTTTCTACATCTCAATTTCATTTTTTTCCCCGTTAAAGTCATTCTTCTCTCATATTTCCACATCAAATGCAGTACCCATCACAGAAGATAATGTTTCACCACTGACATCCCTTTTACCGCCTTGCCAGTCTTTTGCCGCCTTTTGTACCCAATTATCGCAGGCCATCGATTTAGCCTCCTGTTCCGTCCAGCACCTTAATGGACAGTTGCGTCTCTTCTCTATCAGGAGAAAAATTGGCACCGTCGTTCGGCGCGGCACTTTAAGTAGGGAGAAACATTAGATGGAAACACTTGTGTTTATTTTTAGTGCTGAAAAATACGTTTGTTTACTTCTTGAGTTTTTACAGGGTGACAAGAAATAACTTGGACACATATCGTACATTATAACTTTGTTGCTAATGAAAATAATGCGATCAAACTTCAAAACAAGTATGAATACGTTATTTTGTCTAATATATTTAAACGTTTTCAAATTATCTACCGTTAGAATTAATACAGAGCTTTAGACGTGTCACAAAATTTTCGGCTACGGGCCGCAACTCACTCATTGATAGTTTATCCCTTTCTTTCCTTAAGCATGTTTGTAGGGATGCCAAAGTTTTATGAGGTTTAGTACACACCCTTATCTCCAAGATGAACCAAACAGAATAATACAGTGGGCTCAAATCTGGGGAATACGGAGGGCCATTCTTCAGCTCCAATGAAGTTCAGAAAAGGTATCTTGCATCAATCTTGAGTGTCTTTTGAGAGCAATCCTGTTGGAAGGTCCATCTTTGGTTTTCAAAGAACTTTTGCGAACAAGGTAAGACAACATCTTCCAAAATGAGTTTGCGGTATGTTTGCTGATTACTTTTTATGCCTTGATCAACAAAAACAAGTGATGTTTCCCCACTAGGACATGTCCCACCCCAAACCATTGCAGATAGGGGTCGCAATCATTCAAGAAATTTCAGGTGCTTCTGCTGACCAAACTCTATCATTATGGCTATTTTGAGCTTGTTCAATTAAGAACAGTTTTTCATCTGTTAAGACCAATGTTTTCATGGATCATCTGCGGCCCGCCTTAACAGTTCTTTCTTCTTTTGAAGTCTTGTGCGTTTGTTCTTTGCTGCTAGCTTTTAAGTCTCTTTCATTTTGTAAGGGAGAAGACCAAGCTTAACTATTACCAGCAAACGAGTGGTTTCTATACTGATTTTCACTCCTCTAGCAACTTTTCTCATTGAAATCCTGGGATTTCGTTAAACTCGCTTTTTGACCACTCTCTGGTCGCTAGATGTGTTAACTGTGCATTTTCTTCTTCTTCCTGACCTATCACCATCATATTTGAGTTTTTTAACCTTTTAATTGTGCAGGAAACCGTGTACTTAGCCACTTTCAATCGCTGAACAATTTCACATTTTTTCGTTTCTTGCTTATGTAATTCAAGTATGGAAGAACCGTAATGGTTATCCCAACTAACTCACTTACACCTATTTAGTAGCTTTCTAAGATCGATTCCCTATCACAATCTCGTTAAAAATTCAGTGATATTTACAGATATTTGGTTTGAAACTTCGTCTAAGTTATTTCTTGTCACCCTCTATTTACTTCTGTTTCGGGTGTTTATTGAGAAACATCTGTCGTTTGAATTTTAGGGTAAGTATTGTTTCGCGAAACGATACTTTTACGTTATAAGTGCACTGTAGAAAAAGAATGTTGTTTTTACAGTACATTACAATACAGCTAATTTTATAGTAATAAACTGTAAAAATTTCTAAACAGTAATAAACTGTAAAACGTCTAATTTTGCAGTACTGAACTGTAAAATTACTAATTTTACAGTTTATTACCGTGCATTTTACAGTTTTAAACTGGAACCTCGGCTGCCAGTATCATACTGAAGTTTTCACAGTATAATACAGTTAAATTTTACGGCAATAAACTAAAATTGCTTACAATACAGTAAGAAACTGTAAAATTGCTAGTTTTACAGTTTATTACTGTGCATTTTACAGTTTTAAATTGGAACCTCGGCTACCAGTATTATACTGTAAAAATAACAGTTCATTTTTTGCAGTTTGCACAACTTGGAGATTTTTTTAATGCCTTGGCAATTATTTTTCATCTTCATCATTGCCATTATGATTGGTCGAAGTTACATGGAAATTACTTATTTGGAAATACAGTCGAACCCACTTAATAGAATAGCCACTTTGCTACGAAATAATATTCTAAAAAGCGGGATATTCCTTTACCCGGGGTCAAAATAATACATTGCAACTCTATTCTAAAGCAACTGAAAAACAACTACGCACTTAAATATTGAACCCAAAAATTGCTTTTTAATTCCAAACAGAGCTTCTGTCATCCCAAAAATAACCAAGATGAAGACTAAGCTTTAGCAACTGCAAAACAATTATGTTTTTTTAATATCGTAAGCGAAAATTCGATAGTTATTTTCTACCAGATTATCCTAAAAATGGCCAAGTTGAGAACTATTCTAAGACAGCGAAGGTGATTTATAGGTGCAAAGATTTATTCACGTCTTCGAAAATTTCCAAACCATTTAACGACACGTTTCACGAAATTGTTCTGCATAAACACTAGATTAGTTCTTATGGGGCTTGTTTTTTGAAGTTTATGATCCAGTCAAATTCTAAAAGTCGAAATTTGTTGCCCATTAAATTCTTATTTTCATACTTTATTTAAAAGCCTATTAAAGACAGAACATGCTTTAGAATGTTCCCTAATTGAATGCCTTGTAATTTATTTTAACTACAAGGCACAAAACTTGTATACGATACTGTTTTTACTCATCAAAACTGGCAAAAAGGATAATATGTCAAAATTAATAACAAATAATGAAACAATTCATAAATTTAACTTCAAGATTAGGAAAATGTTATATTGATTTAAATGAAAAAAATGAGTAAATAAATATGAAATTGTTTTTGATTATGTTTGAAGCAGGTTTTTATTAAAGAATTTTATAGCCCTTTTCATATGTGTTTTTTTTTTTTTTTTAATATTCTCTTCCTAAAAGAAGATGTCGGTCAATTCTTAATTTCTCGAAGTACCAATGGACCAGGCCCGTCATTTAGGGGGGGGGCAGGGGGGGGTCAGTTTCCCCCCCTGACTTTGAGAAATCAATGTATTTACAAATAAGTGGGCGTGGTTTTTTATGTTTTCCGATGAAATTGCATTGTGTTTGGACCCTTTGCCCCCCCCCCCCCCCCCCTGGAAAAACTTGAAATGACGTCCCTGCAATGGACTGGATAAAACCTTCGAGTTATGGAAAGTTTCCACAACTTTCTCGAGTTTGAGAATCAAAGAAAACTTCGAGGTAAAGGCATGTTTGAGTATTAAGGTTTCGAGCTGTCTCACTTGGACTGTTTGAAACACATCCATCGAAAATTATTTTTTTCTAGAAAAAGACGTACAAGCTGTTTATTTTTTCCCAAACTTGTTTTTTTATTTTTCTTCTTGACGAAAAGATCCATCTGACATTTTTAATACATCAAAGTTATTTAATTTATATATAAAAATGATAATAAGTGTTCATTCTAAATTACAATATGTCGTTGAAAAATTGAAGCTGCTTCAGAGGCATAATAAGCACTCATCCTTGCATAAAATGAATCTTTTAAGCATGTATTAATTTTCGAAATATTTTTGGCATCAAATTATGAGATACTGCTTGTAATACAAAAAAAAACTAGCTGGCGATTATTAATTATGATTTGATTCCTTTTGTTATAAAGTTAGTTGACATTTCGAAAGAAAGCTAAGCCAGCTTGTATAAGTAAAATTTTTAATTATTTTCTTTAAAGATAAGAATGTATTCATAATAGCAATTAATCCAGAAACAAACATTTCATCAGAGCAACCTCAGTGTGATGGAATTATACTTTATTATACTTCACCTATTTATTACATATCATTATACTTCAAAAGTTCAGAAATTTGAGACGAAGCAAGTTTAAACTAAAGTTCACTGTGCATAAGTAAAATAAACAACTGCTCTATGCATCATTATTAAACAGTAAATTTCTGCATCTTAAGTTTATCTATTAATTCAATCATTGTATCGATTCTTCTAATGCTTTTGACAAATTTTCCAAATTAATTTTCACAATGAATACGACATAATCTCCTCTTATATTTCAATTACAAGGAAAAATCTGAGAGAAAAAAAAATTTGCACTGTCTGCAACCAAGTGCAGTTAAATGTGTTCCTCAATATCCCGCAGTTAATAAGTTTAAAATAGTAATCACAGCTTACACCTCTGCTACTTATCAATGTGTATTCCAATGAAAGTCAATGTTGAAATTGAAAAGTCCTTGACCCGTTTCAAAAGAGTGTCCGCCTTAAAAAAAAGGGGGGGGACATCCTTTTAACACTGAAGAAAGTATGTTTGCTCGAAGAATTACCTTTAACCTTCACAAAAGTAGGAAACCCATTTTCTGAACGTTTACACAGCAAACACTCATTTTGACGTTGAAAAGTTGAACAAAGGTGTGCACTACAGTACCATTTTTATTACGAATAGGAATTTTAATTCGTTTCGCGTATAATAGCAATACGATCAGGAGTCACTTACTAGATAAAATGTTTCTTCTATAGACTATGCAAAAATATATATGATGATCTTTCTGCTTTCATTAGTTTTTCTACTACAAATTTTTAACTTCCCTGGTGTCAACTTTTTCGAAAAGTATACAATAGTGTTTTTGAATAATCATTTGACATTAGTAAGCTGAATTTCTATTGAAAAAAAGAGTTAAATAGACGAAACGAAAAACGAAGTAATATTAAACCAATAATTATGTCAGAATAATGTCTTTAACAACGATTAGTCGACAAAATTTGCAAGAGTCGCGCAAAAACGAAGTAATATTCCAAAAAGAAATGCACGAGAATGCATGCGAAAAACATCATACACAAAAAGTCTGGACAAATAAGGGCAAGAAGCTTAATGCATTCTTTGGATTTTTCATTCCATAAAATAGCAAATTCGTTGAAATTCGTGAAATTAATTCAGACAAAATTTTTAAAACACAATTCAGGAAGTCAAACTAGGAATAATAATAAGAGAGTTTAAAAATAAATAAATAGAAACATAGAAGTAACGTTAATCTCTTCAGGGATAAAATGCATTTGGGAATTATTCATCGTGCTTATTGCTTATATATATTTTAATGAATTACAACAATTAATTACATCAATTTTTTGAAAAATAGAATTTTTCAAAGTAAACTTAAGATACTCGTATAAAGCAATGTGTGTGTGTATGTTATCAGGTCTGAGCGAATATTATAGCTTTCGAAAAATTATCTAGTTCAAACAAAACTTTAAGGTTGACGCATTTTTAACCAGAAACCTTAGTACCGTAAAACGGGGTGAATTGGTGCACTTTTGTAAAAAAAAGTAGTAAAAAGTTTTTTTCTTTAAATTTATTTTCTGGGTGAACACTTCGATTTTGCTTTGCTTTTGATATTCCAAGCAAAGGCAAAATATGGTGAAGAGTTTTTATTAATGTATATAGGGGAGAAAGGGCACATGTGAACAAAAATGCCATTTTTTTATTTTTTCATTATTAATTTAAGATATAAATAAACAAGTGCTATAGCTGATAAATCAAACATTTTGTTCACATCTACGCCAGTAGGGGGCAGTTGTAAACACACCTGGGGCACAAGTAAACACGGATACATAAATGGAAATAAAATACACCTAAGCATATTTTTAAGCTTACTGCTTATTACACATTAACTAACACTTACAATGATACTATCAAGGTATTTATTCAACGTGATTAAGTGACTAAATTCGACGTACGTTGTAGCCTTCAAGTTTTACAGAAAAAGAAACAGAAGATGTGCCACCTAAAACTGAAGGTAGAGGTAAATTTAGCAGAATATCATTGGAGTGTTTACCATTGATGTATCATCTGCTTTTGGAAACATAAAAGTTTCATTCATAGTAAATTTTTGTCTGTTTGGTAGTGAATTCTACGAGGACAAAGTCATTCACAGCTAAATTTTCTGGTGCAAGGTTGACTTCAGCACAAATTTCTTGATAGTTGCGATCTTCAAAACTAATGTCGGACTCATAAATATGCATCACTTACTGCAACTCTTAATTGTTATTTTTCAACAGTTTAGCAAGCTTAACTTTCTTTTCTTTGCAACTCTTTCAGGTTTGAGTACTAAATATTGAGCATTGAAACTTTTAATTATTCAATATTTCTTAATTAGACTACTCAATGTATAAAAAAAATGAACAATTTTTGAAATTGAAATAACTAAATATCATTATGGGGAACAGATCAACTGTTCACATCTGCCCCTACGTAATGTGTTCACATATGCCCCTTATCTAAACTTAGGCCGAATTTGATAAAAAAAACTATTTTTTTTTTATTGAAAAAAACATGAAAACTTTCCTTATTAGTACCACTTTAAGACGAATAAAGTTAAAAAAAAAAAAAAAAAAAGTTTTGGTTGTGGTTTTACTCAGAGAACTGGAACATAAAAGTATACTGGCACCTTCCAAAACATAAGATTTTTGCGAACTAAAAAACAAAATGGTTTGGATCTTTGAAATTTCAGGCAGGATAAAGTATTTGTACTGTCTACACATATTTTTTTTTTCAAATTTTTCTCTTCATGTTAATTGGATAAAATATCGTTTGTTCACATGTGCCCCTGTTTACATGCGCCCCCCTTTCCCCTAATGATTTAAAGGTGTTCCCATTTACCCCGATGATAGGGGTCAATCGAAACACATGCTAAAATTTTCTTTTTTTTCAATTTAATCTGTGATAATTTTCACAAATATTAGTTTTGGGGAAAATAACTTTTGATGTAGAATATGCGGGGGAGGGGGATCTGTTTCTAGCCCGGTTTTTTTCCCAGGGCAGTAATTCAAATTTTTTAATACAAATTTTGCTTAAGGCAGCGTAAAACTCTTGAACCAAAGCTTTCTTTTTGCTTTAGAATAATCTGTACCTCACGAAAAAAGTACCGAGAAAAATATTCAAAAGATTTTAACTAAACATTTTAGATAATTACTTGTAGTTTTATAGTTACACTTTCAAATAATTTTTTTAATTTAAAATTCGTTCCAAAAATACTTATTGTACCGAGATCTTTTTTCTTTATTTTTTAAAAATTTTACTCCACTTTACTATAATTAATTTCCACTCTTTCAAAGAACGAAACATCATTTTCACTTCTACGTATGCTCGCAGTTTTCACTCACCAATTGCTAAAATTTTTATGTTTTACCTCCCTCTCCTATCGTACTATGTTTCATAATTAACTTCTAAATTAATGTACCGAAAAGAATTTTGCAGAAAAATTAACCACTTAATATTCCCTAACCAGTTACATTTCAGTTATTAAAGCTCAGTCATGCGACAAATTCGTTCAGAATCTAACTAGTTTAAAAGCGAAGCAGTTTTGTGTTAGCATAGCTTTTATAATAAAATTAATATTTTCTAATTTATCTCAGCTGGCTTTGTGTAATTTAAACTGCTATTGTCATGAATAATTTGCTAGCGAAAAATCTCAAAATTTCTAAAATAGTTTGGTCTGCGATAGGTATGCAGAAAAATGAGGTTTTCTTCTTTTTTTTTTTTACTAACATCGCTTGTAGGCGAAACTCAACCTACTGGCTTTAGTATCCCCCACCCCTATCTTTGTCATTCAATCCTATACATAAATTAGTATTCCTTATAGAAGCAGGATACAAATAAATGTTTATTTATTTATTTTATTTCACTTTATTTATTTATTTATTTTATTTCATTTTATTTATTTATTTATCTTATTTCATTTTATTTATTTATTTATTTTATTTCATTTTACTTATTTATTTATTTCATTTATTTATTTATTTTATTTTATTTATTTATTTATTCATTTACTTATTTTATTTTATTAATTAATTTTTTTATTTATATTGAGCCATGACAAATTGTTGTATGTTTTCTTTTTGAACTGCAGCTGCTGGGTGGTTCCCTTTTTAGTTTGGCAGTCTGCAAACGGCGCGTCCACCAGCCCTTGCTCCTTCACTATGCACCATGGGACTGCCTTGCTCACGAGGAGACTACTACACACATTTTGTGTGATTGTGAAGTGTACTCTGCCTATAGGTTTGAACAAATGGGTCGTCACTTGCTCGAACCTTGGGAGATTCATGATATTCCCATTAGGTGTTTGTTGAACTTTGCTTCAGCTACTGGTCTGTTTTACCTGTAAGACTTCTGTTTGGGGTTTAGTACAATAAACCTCTGGTCGCAGTGCTTGGCTTTGTTAAGCCCCCCTCTCTTTCATTTCATTTCATTCATGCACAATGGTGTACTGGCGGTACATGGCGCCATCCGTTGAGATGCCGGGTCACCAATATGTGGCATACGGATTTGTGTCCCTCGCGGACTTTGATCTAGGGTCCTTCGTGATTGCAACCTGGTACTGTTACCACTCGTACGTACGCCACACACTTATCGCAATTCGTCATTGCGAAAAACATAATTTGAATTCGAGAAGTCAACAGTCATTTTTTTTTTCATAACGACAGTTTAGGTTTCCCTTACTAAAATAATAATGCATTTGCACTTGCTGGAGGAAACATTATATTGGTTAACTTTTGAAAACTACATTCAAGTGATCAAAATTGAAATAATAAAATAATTATTTCTTCTCAAATATTGTAAATGCGACGAAAATGGTAAGGATGGGAAAAAAGTTAAATCCAAACAGTAAAACTTTAAATAAAATTGGAACCAGTGGTCCAAATACGCCAAAAATATATCAGGAGAAAATAGAATAAAAATAAAAATGAGGTGAAAACCCCAAATTCTTTAAAACATACATTAAAAAATTAATTCTCTTCGAACAAGAAAATAACAAAAAAAAAAACAGCAAAATTGCCCAAACAGGCCCATTACCAAAAAACATACCTTGGCTTTATTATTCTTTAAACGGTACTTATGGACTTTTTCATCAACTTAGAAACTTCGAACGAAATTCATTATGAGGGGAAGAAATCTAAACTCTCGATTAGTATGAAAATAACAACCGTGCAAGGAATTTTTGACTCCAAACTTTGAATCTTGAACAAAAATTTACTGTTGAAAAAGAAAAACTCGAATTAAAATTAAAAAAAAAAACTTTTTGCGGCATTTCCTAGGCAGTAAAATTCTAATGACATAACTCCTCCCCCGCCCCTTCCCTCCTTAAATTTAGAACGGTTAAGAAAGTAATAACATTTGACATTCACGCATTAATACGGTGATGTTCTTATTTCCATTGACTCAACTTTAGAATTAAACTATGAAAAACTGCGCAGACTTTATTAAGAATAATGAATTATAAATGATTACTTAAAATTGAAAAATGAAGAAATTAATAAGATTAATCCAGAAAGAAATGCAGATTAAAGTTCACAGTAGCACTTGAAGGGATGTAGAGAAAACAACTTTCGCTTTTTAGTATACATTACTTTCCTTTTTCGTTAATGCAATAAAAGGTCAACTGAAGTGAAGAATTTCCTTTCTGTTATAACTGCTTTTATTCTCTCTATATTAACACTACTACTTAACTTTCTTCTTCATAAAGACACATTTGACATTTCCGGTCTATAGCACAAAATATTTTCAGACAACTATGTAAGTATTAATAATGTAATGCATTGTTTCGCACATAAAACAATTTGATATGTTGAACGTTCTGTGTTTTGATTAAGGGTTATGAATTATTTTCAATAATTTCTCTCTTTTGTAAGTTTTACAAAGAAATTAGGCTTAGCAAAGCAGAATTGTATTAAGTCTAACAAAGAAGAAATCGTCGTTGATTAAATTAGTTTACGTTGAAGTTGTAGTAACGTATAAAGCTTGAATGGAGTGAATTATTTTTAATGTTTGATGAAAAGAAGAAATTCAAGTTGGTGTGAGCTACAGTAAAGCAAAATAAATAACTGAAGTTAAAAGATTTTTTATCCTTACAGAATGCCGATAAATTATTTTGTTAGTATTATTTTACTTCTAACAATGAGGTAGCAAGATCCGTCTGTACTTTTCACCTTTGAATATTTCGCTATAAATATTTGAAATTCCTGGGCTCCACAGCATTAATGAAAATAGCTGCATTTTTTAAAATAGAAGAGACTTGTTAATAAAACTTGTTCTATATTTGCAGCTAATTTTCAAAAACTTTCAACTGTCATGGAGGCTTAAAAAACCAAATCCACTCTTTTTACTACGCTGTAAAAAATGAATGTTGTTTTTACAGTATAATACAGCTAATTTCATAGTAATAAACTGTAAAAATTGCTAATTTTACAGTAATAAACTATAAAATTGCTAATTTTGCAGTTTATTACCGTGCATTTTACAGTATTGAATTGGAACCTCTGCTGCCAATATTATACTGTTGTTTTTACAGCTGAATTATACGGCAATAAACTGTAAAACTGTAAATCTTTTACAGTAAGAAACTGTCAAATTCTAGTTTTACAGTTTATTACTGTGCATTTTATAGTTTTAAACTGGAACCTCGGCTGCCAGTATTATACTGTAAAAAAAAGTATTTTTTGCAGCATACTACTTCCTTCTATGCATAAGGTGTGTGGGGAAAAATAGCTTTGTGATATACTTTAAATCTAAAAATTTTCAAGAATATTCTCTTTCTTAGAGAGTACTGAACATATGTTGACCTTTCAGAAAACATCTCCTTGCCTCTGTGTTTCTTTTTTTTAGCCTACTTTCCCGTTAAAAATAAAAGAGACGAAAAAAGTATTAAAAGTGGCTTAATGCATCTAAAAAATATCGCCAAGTCCAAAAAATATCGCCAAGTTCAAAAACTATCGCCAAGTTCAAAAAATATCGCCAAATCCAAAGCAAAGTCAAAAAGAAACCAAAAAAAAAAGAAATAAATATCGAAAAATTGAAATTTTGAAAGTAGGATATTGGTAAAGTAGGCAACCTTTCCCCACCTAATAACTTTTAAGTGAACCGTCCGAATTGAATAAACTTTTTTTTGCTCGAAAGATCTTATCAAGAATACTTCATTCCCGGTTTTAAATTTTCGATTTGAACAATTTTTCGTTCAACAATGAACCGTTCAAACAAGCTCTCACCCCTAATAACTTTTGAGTGAACAGTCCGATTTAAACAAACTTTTTTCTGCTCGAAAGATCTCGGCAAGGATACTTCATTACCGTATTTAAATTTTCAATTTGAACATTTTTTCGTTCAACATTGAACCGTTCAAGCAACCTTTCTCCACCTAATGACTTTTAAGTGAACCGTCCGAATTGAATAAACTTTTTTGTTCGAAAGATCTCGGAGAGACTCATTCCCATATTTCACTTTTCAATTTGAATCATTTTTCGTTTAATGATGAACCGTTCAGAAAAAATTTTAACATGAGCGCCTACTGGGAAATTTAAATTAAATGTTGATTCTGAACTTAAAGGCGGATTTCCTTCAAACTAACTTCGTAAGAAAACGGTTTTGATAAAAAATGTATGTAAAGTACTTTTCTGAAAAATCTTCTGTGAGGACTCTGATTCCGACTCCGGACATGGCGGAAATGCAGGCTCAGAAAAAAAATGACTGACTGGGCACACGATTTTTTTTTTTTTTTTTTTGGCAGACGATTTTTTTTTTACAAAAATTTTTTATTCACGAGAGTATTTTATTCTTTATTTATATTTAACAACTGGCAACGGATTAAAAGTAAAATTCGAGACATTTTATTAACGAACGAGGTTTTTTTCCCTTCTTTGATAAAATGTGTTTTGATGTTCTTTGTACTTTTATTTTTTTATTAATTTTTTTCTTTTGAAAACGATTGTGAAATTTTTCTACGGAAGAACTATAACAGTTACATCCTTTAAAAGGTGCGACAAAACTTTATTTATTCGTTTATTTACTTTTTACGAGTCCATTTCATCTGATGAGAGGGGTATATTTTGCTTTTAGAAATCAGCTTTAAGTGCTAAAAAGGTATGTTTGACATAATTTTCAGTCTCAGATAATCAAGAGAATAATGATCAGATGCTAGAATGCCGATGTCGATGTACGGGAAAGTATGCTCGTTTAGTTCTTGACAGAACTTCTTGTTTAAATTATAATGGTTCGCGAGTGCTAGGCGCGGTTTTCACGGACGGACAGTACTCTATGGAATTTATGCAGTTTAACACTTATATCTTTAAAATTAATTGCTTAAGAAAAACGCAATACAAAGATTTGTTGTTGCTGTTGTGTGACAAGTGCAAGAAGCACGGAGAAAAGCTACATGGGACCATGGAGCACACCCCTTGCAACACCTTCTGCTTTATCTGTATAAAGTATGCAAAGATTTAAACAGGGCTTTAATCAATGTAAATTATAGTATGATTTGCATAATCGAACTTTTTTTTCAAGTTTAACTGCCAAAGCAAAATAGTAAAGTGCAAACAACAATAATAATTAAACAACGCAAGTTGCTTTAGAGTTGGTCTGAAAAAACATTTTTCTCTTTAACTGCGAACTTAACTTGCTAATGGTAACGTTATTTGATCAAACATTATTTTCTTTATGTGCTAACACTAACAGCTAAAACAGAAAAACAATGACTTAAGCAAAAATTAAATAACATATTAATCCTATCAGAGTAAAATTTACTTGTTAGTTACAGTTTTTGATTTCAGACCATTTATCCAAAAAGTATCTAAAATATTAGCATGATGGCAACGTTATTGCTTTCAATTAGCGGGAATGATCAGAAATAAAGTTATACGTTAAATTTTTCATTCAGCAAAAAAATAATCATGTGAAATTTTTACTCTTGATTCAAAAGTCTAAAGAAAACATTTTGATAGAGAACTCTGCATGGAATTTCAAAAATACACTTCGACGCGACTTTCTGCTTTTCCTTGGATGCATAAAAGTACGAAACAGCTTCCATTGTCATATGCAGCAAGAATATAGATACTCTATGCAGCGGAGCAAATATAGTTTTCCAATATTTGTCTCCGGGATCGGCTTATGTTCCCATTTATCTTCAAGAGTTTCAAATACGGGTTTTCCAATGAAAAATAAAAGACAAGGCGGCATTCGGAAAGGCGACATTTCGGATGAGCGATAGTTTAGACCTGCGACATTTCGGTGACGACATTTCGGTGACGACATTTTGAGCGTATATCCACACCCAGACACTCATACACAGGCCAACACGCAAATACACACCTTTCTTTATTCGTCATTGCGGAAACAAAATTTAAATTCATGATGTCTAAATTCAAATTATTTATCTTGTTTATTTACGTTATATTATTTATCTATTTAATTTATTTGTTTTATTCATTTATTTTACTTATTTATTTATGTTTGAGCAATGACAAATTGCTGTTTATTTATTATTTATTATTGCTTTTTTTTTAATTGTAAAAATCTACTCACATCAAGAATTACGAAAGGAGGGCCAAAACGAATAATATCTCTGAACTGAAAACATGTTTAAAGTTTCAATCATTATTTATTGACATCAAGATAAAGCTTGCATTAAACATTTATTTGTATCCTCAGATGAGTACACTTTGATACGTCTCGAGTTTCTCACTCGTAAATTAAGCACTACATCAATTAATTTAATTGGAATTTTCTAAAGATTCCGTCTTCATTTCAGTAACTTTATCTCATTATCTTCAAACTATTTAACTGTTTTAAAGATCTCGCCCTGGAAACTGGATAACTTAAATCAATTTGGTTTTGAAATAATTAAATAGCAGCTAAAAATTTTTTGTAACCATTCAACACGAATACTTAAAAAAAGTTTCTTTACCCCTTGACTATTGGTTAAAATTCAAGAAAACGGTCATTAAAGGGCCCTTTTCTTATCGAAAAGTATATAAAAATGCATGTATGAACAACATACAAACTCATCCTTAGTTTTTGATTTGTTTTTAGCTAGAAATTAAAAAAAAAAAAAAAATAGTTTCAAGGAAAAGCCGACATTCAGGGCTACTATGACTAAATTTTTGTTTTCCAACAAGAAGGAAAAATTAAGAACATATGTGTTTTTATCATTAAAAAAGAATTTTATTGAACTTGAACATACGTACAAAATAAATAAAAAAGGTCAATTTTCTTGTGTTTAAAATTTCAAAGAAAAAACCATTCCTTTATTTATTTATTTGTTGATCCATTTGCTTATTATTTATTTTTTATCCATTTATTTATTGCTTGATTTTATATTTCTATTTATGTACCTACGCATTTATTGCTTTATTTTTCACTTCATCCGTTGCACTGAAAACTTTCCAAACACCGAGGAATACAACAGGCACATCCTATCTTACCCAACTTTTTGCTTTATTCCCTCCCATAACAAATGCAAATTGCATAAAATGACATTTTACAAACACTCTACTCCTCTCCGGCAGCATTTTCCAAAGAAGAAAGTCTCGTGCAGTAATCCGATTAATATAATGAAGCGCTTTGGAGCGTTGTCACGACACAAATTATAATCATCACGTTTACCCCCTCTTTGCTGTGGGCGGAACGAGTGTTTGGATAATTATAGCACGGAGGTGCAAATTGATGTGTGTTTCTAGAAAATATGTATTCCAGCAATTCAATTTGGTTAAAAAATAAGATATGCGTACATTCACTTCTTTTCCCTTAACTAGAAGTGGAGGAAAATTTAATTTATTTAAGCAATTAGCGGGAAAATGCTGTAATGAAAGTAATGTTTTGGGTTTTGTTGGTATATCTTTCTGTGTTAAGGAGACAGAGTAATTTTTGCTCAGGGTGAGACATCATTTTGCACCATTTAGACATTATAATTAAAGTCTAAGTATAGGAGAGAGAAGACTCCACTAGTGGTGCGACATTGATGAAAAAATATCGAGTTTTGATAACATTACCTGAAAAACAGCGAACCTTAAACATCGATAGTAAAAACATGGATGTTTTAACAAAGACATAAATGTGAAGTTTTAATCCAACGTTAAAGAAGCACAAATATACAGGTATACTGCAGACACGTGTTTCGGGGCTACAAGAAACCTCTTTTTCAATGCAAGAAGTGTGAGCTTTACTATGAAGAATCATCCGATAACCTTTTATCGGATGATCGGAAAGGGGTTCCTAGTAGCCCCGAAACACGTGTCTGCAGTATACCTGTATATTTGTGCTTCTTTAACGTTGGATTAAAACTTCACATCAATCGCACAAAGGTATTTCTTGTATTCAAAGACATAGATGTTCGAAACCGTAGATATCGATGTCATACTCCATTTTTTAAAACATTCAAGAATCACAAAACAGCTTTAAAGTGAAGTCATCTTAATATAAGTTCTACAATCCGGGGTTTTAAATTTTTTAATTTAATATTAGTATTAGTAAATTAAAAACTTCTCTTTATATTAATGGAAAACTACTGTCTCCCATTTATGGACAATCAATTATCGGACGTCTGTGCATCCATAAGCTCAGTTTTTTTTTACATTGAAAAAGGCGTTCCTTGTAAAGCCGAAACACGTGTCTGCATTATTCCTCCACATTTGTGCTTTTCAATGTTGTATTATATGCTTTTATTTTCAAGCATAAAGGTATTTATCTGTTTCGTCTATTTCAAACAATATGTCTTCATGAGGAAAGTAACTAAAAAAAGCATTTTTAAGTGTACGCCTAGGGCATCTGCGTTCAATTGGTCTCAGATTGGGTTTCATATAAATAAAATGAGAGATAACATTGTTTCAATACTTCAACAACTATCGGGGAAAATATGATTACGAACAGAAATCATGTCTCCATAAACCGTAAGAAGATTACAATTATTTGGACGAAAAAACTTTTAAGATGGTCATTTTTCTATTTTTTCTTTTATGTATCCATCAAATCTAGTTGACTTTCGCTATGAGTTGATATTCACCAGTAGCGTCACCACCCCGGGGGGATAACCTCGGTTGTAATCTTTTTGAAAGGGTACCGTCCAAGATTAGTTTATGGAAAACAGAAGTATTTAGTGAAATATAGCTACCTTTTTAGAAATGAACAGATTGGAAATTTGTGTCGAAAATTACCTACATAAGTTATAAAACTTTCTTTGATAAATTGTTTTTCATCTTCGTTAATAAATTTGTACATTTAAAAGAAAAATTGTAAGAAAAAAAATAATCAAATAATTTCGATTTGATTATTTCAAATATTTTCATAAATGAAGGAATAAGTGAATAAATAATGAAATAGATATTTTCATAAAATGAAGGAATAAATGAATAAATAATGAAATAATAAGCTCATTAGTTAATTAATTAATATATGAGAGAAAATAAATGAGTGAATAATATAGTGAATATATTAGAAGACAAATTATTAAATGGATAAATAAGTCAAAATAATAAATGAAAGACTTCAAATGAGTTAATTAGTAAATTAATACATAATATTTTTAGTAAATGAATGAGTAAGTAAATGCAGTGAACATGTTCACTTCAACCCTCGTGAACTTCACAAACTGTATTACAAACATTAAAAATGAGAACAAGTCTTACCATAAATAAATAAATACTGCACTGAATATCAGTATATCTCAATGTTAAAAATGCTAATTGCAAAATTTTATAATCATTTCATAATAACAAAATTTACTCTTAGTAAAATACAAAATATTGCAATGTGGGTAGCAAATTGTGAAAATGACTTGTATGAATATTCTGTCCCTCAGAACCAGACTAACGTAAGTCCATTTTAGTAACTTTTTAGCAGAAGGCGAAAACAATATACGAATAACATGCAAAAGATGAAACTCGTGCTCTTTTAATGATGCCAAATAATTCTGAAGGAATTTGTTTTATAGAATAACGTTCTCATGAGTCTAGCGGAATAAGATTCTACATACAATGAAGCAATAAAGTGAAAATCGCCATTTTTGAACTTACGTCGTTTTGGTTCTGAGATACAGTATTTACCTAGACAGTTAGAGCAATTTATTTTTTAACCGACGAAAAAACGGAGGAGGTTCTCTATTCGACCGGTATATTTTATTTTTTATGTATGACCACGCATAACTTTTTACTGAATAGACCGATTTTGGTATTTTTTTTTTTTTTTTGTTGGAAACGGTACACCTCCCTGGTGGTCCCATGGTCCCCTGATGCGGGGTTTGAGAACGGAACCCTGAAGAAATTGAGGGAAATCTTCAGAATTCCGTTCATGCGCACCCTCTTTGCGCATGAATTGAATTTCAAATTTCACGCGCACACACTTGCGATTTGATGTCCATTAGGTCACAGTAGCTCGCCGATAGAGTGGCCTAGCGGTAAGACGCTGGGCTCTCATTCGCAAGAGCTTAAGTTCGATGCTCGACGGAGTCGGTGGATTTTCAAGCAGCATAAAAAAAATGCACTGTCTACGTCGAACGATTATGCGGCATGCAAATCGCAGTTTTACTGATAGAACATATTTAGTCCTGAGTACCCCAATTTTCAAAAAAATATATTTTCAGGCTCCCATCATATAAACTTTTAAATTTTAAAATTAGTGATGCACTAATGAATCGGCGGTAAATATTTACTTTGTGGATTAACCTGTAGGCCAGTTTTAGAATCATAATCGGGTAAAAAACTAGTAATTTAAAAATGTTTTAATTAAATCAGCATAGAAATAAATCCTAAAAAGAAAAAAAAATGTTGTTAGTGGCAATCGCTTAAAATTTTAGACGCTTTAGTAAAGTGAGATGAAGCGTCACGATGGCAACATGACACTATTCCGGGTATACATTTACACTGAAAAGAATGAAATAAAAATAAAATTTTATAAAAAAAAGTAAAACCGACCTCAAAAACGCAGCTGAAAATAGCTCTAAAAAGTAAAAAATAAATTTATTCTTTGAACACCATCGATACTACTTTTAAACATGAGTTTTGAAGTCGGTGCCGAAACAGTTAATAAAATCATTCGTGCCCATTCTTCAGTTACATGTTTCATAATAAAAACAGCCATAAATATTTCATAATCAATTCCAAGTGTTGTTTGAGAGGAAAAATCAATCAAATGGTACAATCAATGGGTACGAATGATTTTATTAACTGTTTCGGCACCGACTTCAAAACTCATGTTTAAAAGTAGTATCGATGGTGTTCAAAGAATAAATTTATTTTTTACTTTTTAGAGCTATTTTCAGCTGCGTTTTTGAGGTCGGTTTTACTTTTTTTTATAAAATTTTATTTTTATTGAATGGAATCAACCATATGTATGTTTAAGAAAACAATTAAAATATTGCTGGATAAAAATGCAAATTACAAAAATGATTTACCATATCCCATTGCCCCACTACTTGACTTTGCCCCACATTCCCCTACATAATTAAAACTGTGTCGAGTTTTTTCGCCATGTACTGAATTGCACTAATTTTATTTTTGAAGGAATGTAGTAAATTGCTACTTTATTTTACTTCATTATTTATTATGTTCACATATGTTTTTTTCTTGTGATTACGCAATTAAAAAAAAGAGAAGAACTTTCCGAACGAAAACACTTTTAAGGTGAGCCGGGTAATAGGCTTTCTTTAAAAAAAGGAAATCATTCGGTCGATTTCAACACTGCAAAGAAATCCGAAGAAGTTGCAAATGTTAAAGGTTTTTCCTTTTTCGCGGATGTGCAAGAGTTGCATTAAACAAGTAC